>JASZXU010000491.1:0-20129 GCA_035521515.1 Phenoliferia sp. Uapishka_3 | reverse complement strand
GGGTAGGACGCGATACGGTAACGCACTTGTGCACATCGGATCCCCTCCAGCCCCTCCAGTATCACTTCCATTATCACCCGTCCCAAGGTCCGCCGCTCAGCTGATCACTCATCTGGTTGCAGGCAGACTTGGCCTCTGCGCGACATTGATTAGCCGTCTGGGCAAATTTTTCCACTGGGAGATTTTTGCTTAAGTGAGAGAGTGGAGTCGTCAGGTATGCAGACATTGGTCAACTGCTGGGCCCTGACTGACAGTTGCGGGAGGATCACCTCGACAACATGATCATCGACAAAGAGACGGTAGGGCAGGATAAAGCATAAGTGGAGGGGGGAGTGGGGTCCTGTACCGCCGTGCCACTGATGTTGTTGGGGTCGAATTCAACCTCTCATGTATGCTGGACGCTTTCTGCCCGTCACTATACTGAGTTGACATTACCCACTGGATATATTCTGATGTCCAGTAGAATGAATTGAGCAGGCGAGGGGTCACGGTCAGAAAGGGGCAAGCGAGATGGTATGGGTAGGACACGAGAGGGCAACAAACACGTGCTCACCACCGGCCCCTTTGGGGGAAGTGCCGCATGTGGAAGTCAACTTTCAAGAGCCATCCGCCGCGCACAGCCAGGGAAAGTCCCTTGCGACCGCTGAGAGACCCCTACGGACGATGCTCAGGCGTGATGTAGCGCCCTGCTTCTAGGGCCTTATTGTCAACATCGCTTCCAACCCACCCAACCTATATTCCGACTGAGCGGTGCGACACACAGCGTGATCAGGGCGCTCACGACGATCTTGTGACAGTCTGGTTCGCTCTTGGATCGAATCACCTGAGTTATGACAGGCATATTGCCTTCAGTTCCAGAGCCAGGGACTAAAGTTTTTTACGGCTATCAACCACCGGTGTTCTCACAACGTGCTTGTTTAGGGAGATTCCGTGATAGGGTCACTGGGAAAACACCGTGTGCCCCTAATGAGCTTGTTATGTTCAGAATCAAACGATACACACTTTCTACCTTCACTTTCTACCTTAGAGTATGGGCCACGGGCTCTGGGTCGTTTCCAGATTGTTAGAACCCCAGCAAAAACCCGAGCAACCCAGAGAGGAGACCCCACACGATGAGTGCAGATTCACAACCCTAATGTGGAGAAGCGTTCCGGTTCTCGATACATTGCGACCCTCGTCTACAACTTGCATCCGGCTGCGATTAGGTCTAACGTCTCCGCTCTTTTTGCCCTCGGACCCGTGGCCGCCGACGACTTCGGTGTTTTCACTCCCTCCCCTCCTCCTCTTCCTCCTCATCCGACCCGCCTGTATCTGAAGGCCATCGTACGATGGCCTGGACCACGTGGAATTGACACAACCGGGGCTGCGATACGCCAACTGCGCGTATGAGGCCGTCAGCCGAGTTCAGTCGGCGCGCGCGCGCGGGCTCCGTTGCTGTAGAAGGTAAGAGCTTACCTGTCGGACCCGAGGCCGGCGAACCGTCGGAATCCAGCGCAAGGGCTCCTTCTCGCAACCCCAGGGGCGCGCCCGTTGGTGAAAGAGGCACCTGAGTCCACCCTCTCCCCAGCGCCGAAGCTCGGAGTAGGTCCCACAAAGTTTGGACGGAGCTACGATAAAGTCGGCTGATCGCGTGTAGAATGGTGAGCCAGTCCTCTGCGAGACTCTGTAGCCCGTCTGCCGGTGGGAAATCATGACGTGACAGCATGATAACGAGCTCGCTGACCGACCATCGACGTGCTGGAGTCGTCAATATGCTCACTCAGTTTGACCGAGCGGTTCACCTCCGGGGTTATCCCAGCGAGATCACTCACTTCTGACATCGCGAGAATCCCAGGGCCGATACCCGAGACGATCCGTAGCGTAAGCGTCGTTGAGTTCGGCGAGCATCGAGACGGTTTGAGTGCCCCACGTCGACGCGAATAGGTGAAGGGAGAGCTCCTGCCGGGGGGGGTGACGAAAAGGCGGAGATATGTGAGCTGGTGAGCGTATAATCAGACTGTTGGAACAGGACATTTGACGCACGACCGTGGGGCGGGCGGGCAGCGCGGGGGGGAGATTGGCGATTGCGTCGAAGGTGAGGTCGCCAAAAGTCGTCTTCCATTCCCGAGGGTGAAATGGTGCTACAAGCCAAGGGCGGACTCTGAGTGGACCGTCTGGGTCCGTGACGTCCCCCTGGTCCATGTCGGACGAACACTTGAGGAGACAGAGGACCGTCTGGCTGTTGGCCCTCCGGATATGCCGGCACACTGTCGCTACTCGCCCAAGCTTTCTACGCGGCTTGGGCGCTCTCGTCCTCCCTCCCACTCTCTTCGCACAACACATACGTGAGGACCTACGCCGGATGCCCACCTACGCTGCATATCACGCTGCCTTCGACGCGTCGCTGCCCCCTCATATCACAGCGCCTTACCGTCCCCAACTGTGGCGCGACCAGTGGGAACATGGGACCGTCCGTGTCAATGGTCATCAATTGTTACGCTGTGTTGTACGTAGCTAGGTTTCATCGACGCTGCATCAGCCTCGCCCGTCGCCAACTGACACGTTCGCGCTCTTGGTAGAAGCAGATTGTCGACGTCTTCAGCATGCTGTGGGGACTCAAGCCCAACGCGTTGATGCTGGGGCTCAACGAGGCTGCAGAGGCGGGGGATTTCGATGTGAAGCATGCGCCTGGTTAGTCTCCAGTGGACTCGGTTCGTCGTCGATGAGCAGGGTAGCCTGCTGACCGTCAGCCGTTGTGCCTAGCTCGACAATGGACTTCCCAAGAGGCCGTGATCATGATCGGGAGACATGACTTCCCACCCAATGTAGGGATATCACACAATTTGCCGGCGGACTTGGTGAGCTCGCTCACTATCGTTCAATCACTTGGTGTCGTGACCGTTATCGCGGCGACAGGCTGGCTAACGGCTCCACTGTGACACCTTAGATCACCGTCCTTTGTGCGCTAGCAAGACTCTACGGAGTCGAGCCGGAATGTATCGTGTCGTTTTTGGATTCTTATGGAGCCCCCGCCCCATGGGGCCCACCTCCCTTCGTCTGGACGGGTACGCGGTTCCGTTGCACCGTCGTTGGCACAGTTGAGCTGACATCTGCTGTGATTCCTCTCATCTCACCTTATCCTGGTGAACGTGACGCAGCCGAAGGCAAATGGACCGTCACAATACCGCCTTGCGAGAGATGGGGGTCGGTCCAGCTAGGCGGGACGTTCACTCAGAAGTGGGTGACGCTTCCCCAGACTTCGCACGTTGACGAAGAGGCAGTGGGGGAAGATGAATCTTCCGCGGCAGAAGGTTCGGATGGGGAGGTAGTAGTTGTGAGGTCCGCACAGTGAAACGAAGAACGATTGGCGGGTTGGTACCGCGAAAAGAACAGCCCTCGTGGTTTGCAGCATCAACTCCGTAGGATGCATTTCGTACGAACACAGCGAAGTACACATGGGAGCTAGACTATTACGACGGTCCCGGGGGGGTATGACTGCACTGGAGGGCTTATATGTGGCAGCTCCCGCACAGGCACCGAGGCGGAGGGGTCGCGGTCTGGACGGACGCAGGTACTCAAGATGAGCAGGGTGTGCGTGGCTCGAAACTGAATGAAAAAAACGCACAATGGTTGTCGACGCCGAGGCGTCGACCAGGCCGGAAGTCGAGTGAGGACCGTTGAGTGCGAACATCTCGGCGGCGACCATGTGCTTGCAGCGCCGTCCGGTTGAGATCCACGGGCGGCAGGTGCAGCTGGGGTCGTCCAGTGAAACGATTCGATGCTTGGAGCTGTTGACATGGACGGTTAGCTGGCAAGAGTCCGTTACTAAGTTGAGAAGTAGACTCACTCTGAAACGCAGTAAAGGACTTCTTCGTGATCAAGGATCTCGATGGAGTCTGCCTCCCACAGCCGTAAGGCCTGACCGTATAGGTTGGCGTAGTAAGTGGCAGGTACGTTCATGCGGTTTAGTAGGTGGCAGTGTGATCGTTGAACGTTGACGAGGATTCCAATACGCGAGGGGACGCCTTCGAAGAGGATCGTCGGCGAGACCCTGCCAGTTGCATCCAATCTCGATCTCGATGGTGGCGTTTTCTTAGGCGGGGCTGATCTACTTGCTGGCGGATTGAAGCAGCGTCGTTCACATATGCATATCGCGCTCAGCTCCAACGTAACCTCCGGAATGTCCTGTACTGGGAAATGAGCGCAAAACGACCGACTCCGTCGCCGAAGGCGGTCACTCACGAGAGTAGAGCGGGTTAGTGTGAGTTGACTGCCGGACGGACAAAGTCGCCCTTGCAACGCCGATCTTTCGCCTCGAAGCTGATCTTCAGCTTCCCGCCCCTGCCGGCCATCACCATTCCCGGAGTCCTCTCCGTTCGACAACCCGCTGCCCCAGAGGGAGGTTATCCCAAACCCTATCTACGATTATCTGGACTTTGATGTCCTTCATCTCGCTCTCTCGGCCTCCCTTATCGTCGCCCCCTCCCGCTCTCCCCAGTGCATCTCGTGGCTACCGTGTCCGACGCACACAAAGCCACTCACCTACCATGGTCCGACGAAGCTTGCCATCGCTGTCTATGCGTCTCGTGCCCCACCACTCCACCCCAGTAGCGTCCGACCCGCGTCGCAAGACGCCTGCGTCTCCCTCCGCGAATCGGACCTTGGCCGACGCACCCTCGCGCACTGCTGGCAAGTACGCCCTTGCCCCAGCCCCAGGCTCCGGTTTCCCTGCTAGCGCTACTATTGCACTTCACCTCTGCGTTATGCAAGAATTACGAGGTCAGAAATGTGAGTACACGCCCTTGGGTGTCGAGCCTGCCTTGCGTCCTTCGTCGTGTCGCTGATCCTGTTCGAGCAGACAATACAAAAGAACTCACGACTGTAGAACTTTACTTCGAGATGCAGCGAGGCCTCGCTACGCTCCTCGAGGCGGTCTTTTCAAACAACGACGCCCACATCACTTCGCTCCGCGAGATGCTTGACGAGGGCCTACGCACGATTGGTGAACGAGTTCGCCATTGTCGATCCCGTGAGGCGACAGCGGACGAGCAGAGTCCGGAGAGGCGAGACGTGTTGCGAAGAAGGCGAGATGGCATAGTGGCCAAGCGTCCTTGGGTGGAAGTATTTGGTCTGGACAACGACGGACACGAGGTCGTGGTCGGCTTGAGCGCATTACCGAAGTGCACCAAGTGCGATAGCTTCCCCGCGTATGCCTGCGAGAAGGGATGCCGGTTGGAGGCGTTGAAGAGGGGAAAGTTCCGCGTAGTCGGAGGGGAACCGAAGTCGAGTGGCCCTTCGGCACCCAGAGCGACGCGCGTCATGGACGACGACCATCCTCATTTGGGGGTTCCCAGTCTTATCTTACCCGGCGGCTCCTCGCCAGCTCGGCATCTCGTTCCATTGCTGCCCGCGGGGCGAGGGTGGATCAAGCTGGAGACCAAGCGTTTCAAGTCGACATGAGTGAGTCGGTTGTGCTCATCTGCGTAGGTGGGCCAGTTGGGCTCATCTCGTGGAATACCACGCCAGAAAAGACAGACTTTAAACTCATACACCTATTTATGTTGTACGTAGGCTCATAGGCGACGTAGAACACCTTAGGTAGGGCCGCCCCAACGAAGGAAGTCCCGGTCCGACGGAATGTTCCTCTTACTTAGTCGTGTCGCATATAATGTATTGCGACGTCTCACGAGGCACCTTTCAGATCACGCAACACGCAATGCAATGCTTCAGACAGCCAGCGGGCAGGCCGAACATGGGATTGCAAAGTATACGAGGCCGCCCTCTGCGTCATCTGGTTCCGGGTCGTTGTCTCCATCCAGACCAGTTCATGAGAGATCGCGTCAAGAGTAGTCGCAGATCTTGCCGCCTTTGGCACACCTAGTGTGACGAAACAAAGTCAGAGGGAGTTATATTCGTACCGTGAAGATGGAACCCATAAAGAGCAACCATCTGGGACGAATAAGGGTACGCTGAAATACATCGCTCGACAAACTCACCTGGCGCAAGACGGCTCAGATCGGTCACATCCCTTCTGACTCTTTCGACATGCTTGACATCGTCTCGAGGCAGCCTGACCTTCACGCTTCGAGTCGCGCGGCGCCCGTGCCGAAGTGAGAGTCGGAAGAGGACCCGGAGGCGGCGACGGCAAGCGAGGCTTCCTGGGGCGCCCGACATTCCCGCGAATCGTTCCGTCCTTGTTGTACTTCACTTGGGGAGGAGGCAGCACGTGCCCATCGGATTGCGCGGTACGGCTCCTCTCTGCGGAAGAGATTCAGTGGCACATCGGTTGGGCGATGTTTAAGCGTGAACAGACGACTTACTCTGGACTTGAGGCACTTCGGAACCGGAGTCCACACCCCGGGGATGCTTGTTCGACAGCGGGGTAGGCGATCGTGAACGTGGGGATTGGTGCAGCGCTAGGAAGAGTGGGGACATCGGCTCAGCGCGTCTCAGAGTGTAGGCATCAGCGGACTAACTGCTTTGAGATGACTCGAAGTACGCAATGGCCGCCTTCGATCTAGCAGAGCGTTCCGTGCGAGGAGGAGAGCCTATTCGATTGAAACCGCAAGCGAATAAGCCTGTAGCGTTAGTGCGTGAGGTCAGATTGGAGCTTACCGGTGTGTGGCTTCCTATGGCTCCCGGTGAGACCGGCGGCAACTTGATCTCCCTCCTCAGACCCGCTCGCGTCGCTGGCTCTCCCATCCTCCGACCCTTCGATGCCTTGCGCGTCCGAGTCGCCCGCCACATGGGAGTCCGCCGAACGTCCTCTTGAGCGGGATGCCCCCAATTCCGGCTCGCCGTCGGACGCATCCGTAAGAGGCCCCTCGTCCAATTCATCGTCTCCCCCGTGGCCGAAGTCATCGAGGATGTCGGCATCGCTGTCAGAAATGTGGCCAGAGGACCGTTTAGGGGACGACGGGGATGAGGAGCGCGAGCGTCCGAGAGCAGACGAGGCCAAGTCCTCTCTACCCGCCGGAAGGCGAGGTGGCTTTACGGCCAGGGCCTCGGGAGAGGCGGCGATGGCAGCAGAATTCGTGGTGCCTCCGGAAGGCTGGGATTTGTGGTCTGCGGGATGTTGCCGATGTCAGCCGCTGACAGCCACACCACCGGCCGTGAGGCTACTTACGATTCCTGGCCTCTCGACGTCGGACCCTCGCCGAGTGTTTCCTGGGAGACCTGTAGCCCGACTGGGCGTCGCGGTCCAGTTCGAGGACCTTGCGTGGCTCCAAGTCCGAGAAGAGGCGCACGTGCAGTATGATGTCCAATAAAGAGGTTCGAAGCACCGCCGGGTCAACACCCCTCAGGTTGTCGAAGGATAAATTGAACGGTTGGTCGGGTTCCTCTAGCTTTCGTTGTGAAGCCGCGGCGTAGGCCTCGAAGACCTTCAGCACGTAGACGCCGCACGAAAGGTAGTCGGGCTGGAGGATGAATGAGCTCTGCATTCGGTCACCAGATCAGCTTCGCCTCTTAATGTACTTTAGGCGCGAACCCGGACTCCGCCTTACTGGTGAGGTAGAATAGACCTTGTATTCGGCATACGGTACCGCGGGCGCATCAGACCTTCCTAGCGCGTCGTGGACTTTAGGAGTGCGGTCTTGGAGCCACTTGATGACTTGCTGCGAAGTTGGAGCGAAGAGAGACGAAAGGTTAGCACGACCGCGCGTCTCTACATTCAAACGACAGCTGAGGGGACTTCTCGCTTACTCGGATGGGCACCCGCCCAGCATGGCGGTCGAAATTGAGAGAGTCGTAATAATGAATGGACTGGGTGTCCGAGTTGACTACGATGCAGACCCAGTGACTACCTCGCAAGTTAAGGGGAAACATGACGATCGGCGTCTGGGACAACAACATCTACAGCGAGAAAAATAGGCCGGCCGGGCATCCATAGAGATGGATTAGCGTCGTAGCGGATTATATGCTGCCGAATAGATGACGAACCTCGGGATGCTCGATATTCAGGGAGAAAGCCCAGAAACAGTGGACCACAAAATAAGGAAGCGGCGCGTCGGTGTGCGATAAAGTCCATCCCGCACTGATGTTTACGATCCCACCCACCGTATTCACGATCGCGTCACAGATCCACACATCTTGCACGAGACGGCGCAGCGTCTCGACCCTAATGCTGCCGCCGCTCGTTGTAGAGAAAGCGAACACCCGGTCTTGCGCGAACGGCAGAGAGGATATGTCGATGTTCCTCTTCTGCGCTCGCGCGTCGGTAATGGTGAGGACGTCCCGACGCTCCAACCGCCAACTTGCAGTGTACGCAGCCCTCTCGGCGACATCCGTACGGTCGTATACGCCGAAGTTGAACGGTTCTTGAGGTACTCGGGGCGCGGGAGGGGACCCGGTTTTCTCGCGCGAGAGGTCGATAGGACCGTCCTGAAAGCATTCCCGGAGCGATTCGCCAAGGCAAGGCTCAGCCAAGGCAAGGGCACGCACCGACAGCAAATGACACGAACTCACCTCAGCAGGAACCGAGCGCAGGACGGTTGTGGCCTCAGATCGTGGCGGAGGTTCGTGAGTGCCCACATCGACCGCGAAGTTGACCTTCAGTGGCTTCACGCTACGCTGTGCGGCGGCACCAGCAGACGGCGTGGATTTTGCAGGCTTGACCCCTGGGGCCAGCTCACGAGGGAGTCTGCCGGGCTCAGACGCCTGAGGTGGCTCGCGATTCAGAAAACGGCTCAGAGCTGCTCGGTTTCCAGCGGCCCCGCGACCTGCAGTCCCGATCGTCGCGGGGGCAGCGGCAGCGGGGGCGGCAGGATCCTAACGAAAGGAGGTGACGTGGTAGAATGACGAGAAGATGGAGAGAAGATGGAGATAAGGTCCACGCAGTCAGTCTCAACGACGGGTCGCAACAGTCAAATGGCCAGGACTCACGCCGGGAGCAGCGTTGGGCGCTTTGGCTGAAGAGGCCCGGGCAGGTTTCGCAGATGAAATCTTTTGGGTCCTCTACGCATCCTACATTAGCGCTCACGGACCCGGGATGTCACAGAACGATCAAAAGACTCACGCCAACGCCAGCGGCGGGCTTGCTCTTCGCCAATGGTCCCTTGGCCGCAACATCGGGACGAGACTTTGTCTTCGCTGGAGTTTTCGCCTGAGAAGCCTTCGCTTTGGCCTTCGCTTGCGTCTTGGTAGGCGGTTGTGGACTATTCAGAGGAAGAGAGCGTGTCAGGCAAGTCGGGCTACACGAAGAAAACATCGATCGCTGAGGGCCAACACAAGACTAACCGGACGGAATCTATGTTTTCGGTAGCCTTTTCCTCGCCCGAGTCCGACGAGGACTCCGACGCAGAATCATCTTCGGGCATCCCGGACTGCCAGACGTTGGTTCCCTTTTTCCCGACGGAGGCAGACTTGAGCTTCTTGTTGAACGCCTTCAGATCGTCATGGTCCTTCTGCTTCGACAAACTGTTGTGAGGCTTGACGGCAGCCGGCCGGCCCTTCTTGCGTGAGAAAGCGTCTTCATCTCGTTTCTTGTGATTCGGCTCCCTCAGTCGGAGCTTTGAGATGTCGGCCTCGCGAGTATCGAAGACAGCGTCCACGACTTGAACGTGAGAGCCGCTATTGCCGAGGGAGGACTTCGCTGTGATACCATGATGAACGGGATCAGTGCGTGGCCGGGCCGAATACGCCTAGCGGAACAATCGTCACTCACGACGAACGCGATCAGAAGCCTGGGAAGACGGATGAGAACGATGCGGTTCCATTGCCACGCGCACGGCCGGACGACCTGCTCACGACGAGGATTAGCCAGTCGTTCGGAGTACACCCGCGTCGCCCTCCTGTCATCGATGGTCGCCCTCCAGTCATCGATGGAACCACATAGCATTGACTCACCTTTCTGCACTCGATTCATGTCGAATTCACTAGCCGGGTCGAAGCTCTGTGGGCCGCCGTGTGGCTCGTCTTCATCGTCTTCGTCGTCTCCTCCTCCTTCTTCGGGATTCCCGGCGCCCGCCTCGTCGACTTCATCATCACCATCCATCCAGTCCCTCTCCCCACCATAACCCGGCCCGCGAGAATTTGGCCGCCGGACGATGAGCTCGTCGGCGTAAGAACGGGTGGTCAGAGTGTCGACGACAGAGTCCGCGAGGCGAGTCCGGTCTTTCAACGGAGGATAGACCGGATGAGGAGGACAGCAGCCCGACACGAGACTCTGGTCCCGTCCCCTAATAGCTACGATTAGACCGAAATCGTCAGCCGGGGTCCGATAACGCGACGTGACGAACGAGAACCAAGGCGGAGGTTCGCAGAGAGGGAGGGGGAGTTACAAATCGAGCGTACCGTTAAAGTTCTGAAACGACCCGTTCAAGTCGAAGAAGTCTGCCGCAATAAGGTGGGTACAGCGCTTGCCGTTCGGTATCCATCCTGAACAACTGCACGACGGCCAGCCCAGATCACAACGATAGGCTTTGACTACCTTCCCGTCCCGTGCTGGCCTGTGGGAGCAACACGTCAGCACGACGCGAAGGGAATGCGGGTCCGTACCAGGCCGACCATACCTGATCACGGTGTAAACGCGAGGCTCCGCTGCGTCGGCGACCTCGATGACCCCCCACTCCCACAAGTCCACCGCGCGAGAGTATGTTGCAATGAGCCCCGAATCCATAGAGTTGTTGATACGGTCATGTTCCTCGTAGTACAAGTACCAGCGATCGAGGATGATGAGACCTAGGTGGTCGATCCTGGGAACGATCCAAGGGAGGGGTCAGCAAAGGGAGACGCGTCGGCACGTCGAAAACACCGGAGGGCAAAGACGAACCTGTGGTTGATCCGATTGTTCAACATCACCTTGTAAAAGGCCGCAAACGTTGCCTCAGCCGGGTTATTGGTGTTGACGCCGTCGCGTGATTCTCCCGCACGGAGACCGTTGTCGGTCCAAAGATCTGCGCCGGACGAAGACGTGTTGTGAGCCAGTTGCGACTCAAGACATTGAGGAGGATCCGCGGGCGGAAAGAACTAACCTCGCCATGTGTCGGTAAACCAGTTGTCCTCGAAATACTTCATGATCTTGTCGTAGGTGTGCTGTCTCTTGCCGCTCTTGATGTGATGACCGACAATGATGCCAATCTCCTTCGCGAAGATGCCGGCCTTCCGGTCCCACTCAGCTTCGGAGCGAGCCTCGTATTCTTCGTCGGTCTCATCGTCCAGGCGGAGGACCTTGAATCGCTGCAGTTCACGAAAGGCAGAGAGCACGCCAAGTTTGGCGAGACGAGGGACCTTGGGAGAGTCCGGAGTCCGCGTCGAGGAAGAATCCGTAGACCATCGCAGCAAAGCCTGGATCGCGTGGAACTGACAGATGCGGACCGAGATAGGCGACCCAATCCGCAAGGCGACTAACGGGGCCAAAAAAACGAGTCAGTTCCGCTCCCAAGAACATGGTCCACGCCAAAGTGCCCGCCGTACAAGCCTGGATCGCGTTGAGCTCCGCGCGAGACTTGTCGATCATGATGTGGGCCGGCTTCCAGCCGTGGCGAGAGATGAGCAACGCCTTGTCGTGCAAACGCACGACGTCGTCATCGTCCCGCCCCACCGGCAAAGCGTCCTTGTGCACTGTGGGCCCCAGAGAATAAAGAAAGCGATTGTAAGCCACCGGCTCCGCGCCCCTCACAGACAAACGAACAGACTTACGGCGAATCACGGCCCTGGCCCTAGACTCGATGTCTCTCTTCATCGTCACGAGATAAGTGGTCAACGTATCGGCGGTGATATCGCTGGAAAGCAAGCTCGGACCTGTTGAATGCGCCAAAACGCGAGAAGATCAGGAATTCATCGCCGAGTGAGCAGCCATGGCACGCAGGGCAGACTGACCAGGCCGGAGTTGCGCTTTGTCGTCTTGCACACAGACGATAGTAAGCGGTGCACGCTTGTCGTTCAGCCCACGATGCGTCGAGTCCATGAAGATGACTTTGCCGCTGTGCCGTATCATCTCGTCGAGTGCGGATGCTGCCGCGAACATGGCTACGAGGGAGCGAGAGTGCCTTCCCAGGTCCAACGGGAACGAGGGCTCGTACGAATGGAAGCTGGCGAACGAAAAGGCCCATCAGCGTAGTCCAAAGGTAAGATAGGCAGCTCCCCAGGCAGCGCAGACGTACAGAGTAATCCCGCGCGCCCGGATGCCAACATCAAACTCGGGGTCGTACTGCCGCGTCTCGGCCAAGAGGCTGAGAGTCGCGAGAGGGTCTCCCAGCTGAGCGTTGCGAAGCGCCTTGGCACGGAAGATGTTCTTAATATCGTTCACACGCAGCCGACGGAACCAAGGGAGCTGGAAGTTAAGGTCGTATTCCCACTTCTGGGTGTAGCTTTCCATCGCTGAATGTAGCGATGCATGTTCAGCGCCGTCATTTCCTATCTAGACGAACGATATGTCCCGCGGGGACATTCTCGAGAGGGCTTACCGATCTTGACAGAAGAAATCGTGTTTCCGAGTCGCTCTGAAAGGTCTCGGGCTTGAGCCCGCAACGCCCCGGCCTTGTCGAGCGCGAGCGGATGGCCTTCTCTTCCTTCATGGTCATGTAGCTGATAAATCGACGCCGACGTCAGAGAGTTCGCGTAGATGATCACCTGTAGTCGTAGTCGAACTCAGCCAGGCTCAGGGCGCGCATAACGGCGACAAAAGGAAGAAAGTCAGCTCACCTTCAGGCGGGTCTCGCACCGACGCTCTTGCCCACTCCCTCTCACATAAACAGATTGATACCCTTTCTTCCCGTCGTCTCGCGGCCACTTCATACAAGCCCCGGAGCACTTGTAATGGACTTTGAAACAAGCTGGCATGTCGTCAAACGGCGCCGATTCCCAGGCCTTGATCTGTCGCTTCGTGATCGTCGGATGCCACGATAGAGAGGGGACGCGATGAGCCGGGTTGAGATACTGATCGCCCAGAGGTCCAGCCATCCGGAGCTCGACGGCCGAGCACGTCTCGTACTTCTGCACGGCGTAGTCGTGCTTCTGCGCGAAGAGACCAGCAAAGAGCGAGTTAGTTAAAAACCGATACAAATCAACGCGGTGCCCTCTTCTCCACGTTCTCTCTCCTCTCGCGTGCTGAGGGTATTGTAGGCAGGGCGAAGTAGAAGAGGAACTCACCCATTTGGCGAACTCAGCAGGCAGCCCCAGGACCTGCACTGTGCCGACGTAGCTCCAAGCCGGCTGGGCCGCTCTGTTCTTAGTTTTCGGCCTTGCTCCCAAGTACGACGAGGGCAGGATGAGAGGAGCGTCCGCGCGATAGCTAGGCAACCTGCGAGCGTCACTCTCGTGGATGGGCGCCGACAAGAGCTCGTACCGAGCCGACTGTGATATGGCGGACGCTGATAACGACTGAGCTGCGCCGAGAATCCCTACGAGAGTAGCGAGACCGGGACGGGCCTCGACCCCAGGCGACGAAGGAGGTGTTCCCTGGATCGGAGCGGTCGTAGGTGGAAGAGGGGCTTGCGCATGATGATCCCGACGCTGGTGTGCAAGCGGGTGATGGCGATCGACTTCGACGTAGGTCAGAGCTGGACGTCCTCCGATTCGGCGGTAGTTTTCAGCGTTGACGGCCAGAGGACCTGCGAGGAAATACCAGATCAGCCCCCTCTCTCGAGGCCACTCAGGTCACGGAACAATGAATCACCTTTCTTCCGAAGCTTAGAGCGGTCTCCATTCTGGCTAGCTACCGAGCTATCCGAATCGTCGTCGGTGTCGTCTTCTGGGTTTGAGTCGGGTGAGTCGCTACCGCTCATTGTCGTCTGGATAAAAGGTCGAGCGTCAGCGGCAGTGCTGTGAAGCCCTCGTTGTAACGGAGCATGTCCTTACCAGCTCGGCTCCCGCGATTCAGCGAGCCAGAGTGACGGAAGGGCTAGGTGGATGGTTTGATGTGATGGAACGGGAACCAAACGGCAAGGTTGGGTTGCAATGCTCGACGATCTTTGGCCACGCGTTCCCGGGCGGCACTGTCGTTTCGGGAATAGGTCGGTTGCCATTTGCCATCCGCTTCACTCGGATCAAGGGTCGAAGGAGGTGTAAGATGTCGACGCAGATCACGTCCTCAGAGGAGGGTGGACCAAGGCGAGGATGCTGGTATGGATGACTCATCAACAGATTTCGGCCGGAGGAAGAGGAGACAAGAAAGGGGCACTTCGTTGCCTAAACAAGCGACCCACGGTCAAACCCATCCTCCAGCGAGACGTTCTCAACGTTTATGCGATGACCTACGCCGCCTTCTCAGTAGCCCCGATTAGTCCTAGAGGATTCGTACGTAACTTCAGCAGCGGAGCGTATCAGCGACCTCCCCTCACCGAATGGAACATCCCTCCAGCGCTCGTGCGTCCTCCCGTTTCGCAACTTCCACAGCCACCCGCAAGTGCTCATAGGCCGCTCCACTTGCAGGAGGCAGCCTTTGATTACTTCGCCAGGCTCTATGGCTTCGGATCCCATTGGACCCTCGTCCGTCGACTCAACGCCTTGGTCGCGTTGAACGAGCTGGGTCGAGGCTGCCCACACCCCGGTCCGTTGCTCGCGTTCTATTTCATCCCCTCATAACGACGTACTAATCACTCCCTACCCCCATCTTCTTCCCCGCGTAGTCAGGATGTGGGTAGGCCCTGAAGTCGCAGTGTGTCTCATGCGTCATGATTTTCCAGGCATGGGCCTCGGCGAGCTGGCGGACCACCGACTGAACAATGTGAGCCCAAATACTCCACGGGATCGCAGGCGTACGATATAAACAGACGCGATCTAACTGCTGGAGACGAACAGGTCAGGATACTCAATGGACTGGCGAGACTATATGGGGAGAGCGACACCTTTTTGGAAATGGTGTTATGCGCTTGCGCCAGAGAACAAGGAATCGAATTGACAGCAGAAGAGAAGTCAGGTGAGGAGACCATCCATCCTCCTCAAGTTCAAGCGCACACGCTGGGGTTGCTCAACACATCACTGACTCGGCCCACCGACAGCCGCCTCGAACCCAGCCTCAAGCCTAACCTCACGCCCAGCTTAGTCTCCGCGAGGACAGGGCAAACGAATGTCTGCGTTTTTCCGTAATCGCCACGCCTGATTGTCCACGGAATGCATACTGTTCCCCCATTAAACTTGCTGAGCGCCCCCCGGGCATGAGCTCAGCCTGACCTCACCACATGCCCCGTTTCGATGGTGGCGCACCTGTAAGCCCAGTCACGTCACGACAAGAATCTCCCCGTCAGTAATCGAACCTCAACCATTAAGCCCCGCCCCATGCGGCAACTACCGTTTTCACCACGAGGATCGACTCGGTTGCATCCGATCGCCTTCATCAAGCCACAATACGGGATCCGCACCCGCAGTCCGCTATTCTTCCCAGCAGAACGACATCCCTCTATACTTCATCACCCTGGACCTCGCGGGAAACTGCCTCACCACCAAGTTCGCCTCGCTCGCCTTGATACCCCGCCTAAGAGCCTCCCAGTGGTTCCGACTCTCACTCCCCGCTCGCCCCACCTCCTACGCTCCGATGAGCCCTGGATGGGCCGAACCCCCATTCAACGCCATGGCGTACTATTTCTGGTTTAGGTCGGGAAAGTTCGACTTTATGTCCCGGAAAGAGATCAAAATCCACACCCCGGACGTCGTCGTGAGTCCGCCTTGCCGCTCCTTCCCACCCCACCACGCATCCATGTCCAGCTAAACATCGACCTCGCGACAGCTAGAGAGACTGGAACAATTCTGTCAACTCTTCGGGATGGACGGCATGTGCCTGCTCAGCTACCTCAATCGCGCCGCTGGAAATCAGAAGATTGGCGAGGACGCTTATCAAGGGGCTTTCGACAGATTGATCCGGGACACCGAAGGCACCTTGGTGGATAATCACGTACCAGCGGAAGAACGTAAGGCGGCCCTCTTCTCCCCCCACCGCCCCAGCCTACCCAAAAGGCCATGGCTCGTCGTAGCAATCCGCGTTCTCCCAGCTGACTAGTTCATCCGTTGCTTTATCCCCTGCCAGCCCGCTACTGGTACAGAGAAGAAATGGCGACAATGCTATGGCGACATGACTTCGGCCGACAGACCAAACACCTCGTCGCTAAGAACCCCTACCGCCGCAACGTAAGTAGGTCGGCCGGCACTCGCCCGACTGTCAGACTCACCGTCTCGCGCAGGTCATCATCCTCAATGGACTCGCACGAATCTTCCGCGTGACCGACACCGATTTGGAGCTCTACCTTCACGACTACGCATTCAACGTCCTCCAGAACAAGGACTGCCGTCGCGATTGGGAGAACAACCCCCTTGGTGAGCAATGACGCCCGCATGGCCTCCGACTCCATATTCCAACCACAAGCTGACGGCAAGGATCGGTTACCGGGGCCTCCAGGGGACTACGAAGCCCTCGATGTTAGAGACCTTCAAGAGGCGTCGCCACCATCCCAGCCGCCGCCCAAAGTGTGAGCCTGCCCATGGATGGCAAAAACATTAGTACACCGGCCCACTTCTTTTGTAATACATGAGGAGCGTCGCACTTTCTCCTTCAGTCGCGGACCTCATACCACGCACGATCAAGCTTTTCCAAAGTCTCTTCCGAGCTCTTCAACGACTCGCGTCTGATCCCGAAGCGAATTATTGCAGTTCAACCCACTCCTACATGCTAATGCTACTAGAATTGTTGCACCACGGGCAGGCCTAGTGCAGCTCGTCCGTCATCGTCGAGGTTGTCCGGCCCGTACTCGAGCACGGTGAAGTCCTCGCTGTCACTGTCCGACGAACCATCCGACTCAGAGGCCAGCAGATCAACGAATGTCTCAGACGCTACGCGACCGAGGCGGCCGCCGTAGTACACTTGCCGGCCCCGAAGAAATGCGACTTGAGCCTCCGCCTCGGCCGGCCCAGCGTTGACGACTCTCACCGTTACGCGCCCCCGAGGTCTGTCCGATCCGTTTCCTAACTCGAACGAGGGCGCCGGCTCGTGCCATGCCTTCCAGACGCCGGCTAACGCAGCCAAAGGTAGGTACCCATATGGTCAGCATAAGCCAGTCGACTAAAGAGCCGCAGGACCGACGGCTCACACATCATTGTTATTACCGGGTCCAGATCGCGTCGAGCAGCGTCCTGGAACAGGAAATTCTCCATGAAGCGATCGGTCTCGCCAAACAGACGAGCCAGCCCGTTGATTACGGCGACCTTTAGCCAGCGAGTGGGGAAAGGCGTTAGCGTCGGAGGGAGGCTACAGTCCGGCGGCTGGACGAACGGAATTCAGAAGTGGCATTGAAAAGAGGGTTCCTCGGTCCGAATCATCGCGCCAGGCCTCTGGCGGGAAGTCGTGATCCCTCAGCATGATGGCAATCTCCCCCGAAGTCCAGTTACGCCCTTTTACAAGTCAACAAGACTCAGTCCGATGAACTGGCGAATCTCTCGGAACAGGCCCTACTTACTGTAGCGCAGACTCGTATCCAAACGCCTCTCGACGACTGCGCGGTTGAGCATGAGCATCATGTAGGACGCGTTCATCCCAAACTGCCGAGCAAACGCTGTAAGTTCGCTCCTCTGCGATGCCACCCACGGAACCAGTCAGGACATCTCTGATTATACTCCAACTTTGCTGGCCGCAATGACTTACGTATCGTTCTGGAGCGCAAGTTCTCGCGTGGGGGCGGCGGTACATGCCTGTACCCCAGTCAGTCGCCCATTTGACCGCACGGTAAGGTGCTGTGAGGTACGGAGCTGCCTCGTAACGAGGGAACATAGGCGGCGTAGGGATGAAGTAGAAGGAAGGCCACCGCGCTCCGGAGGGCGATCGTGGGAAACGACCCTACAGAGAACCTCCGGCCGGGGCAACGGGCGCCACCTCGCGACCTTATCACCCCCTTCGGAATCAGGATTTCGCCTGAGCCATGAGGAAACTGTGTCAGCGTTTGCAAGTATCGCGAGTGTGAGCAGCCGAACGAGAAGTGGACGGAGCTGAGGGACTGTTGTCGGAAGGAATTCACATTGATGACCAATACGGGGTTGATAGGGGCTCGCTGTGTTCCCACAATGTCGTTGTTGACCCAGGAACGAAGGCCGGATCGCAGAAGCCCCAATCACTTCCATTAGTTCGAGGAAATGTCTCCGGCCCAGTCTGAGGCCCTTCTTATTGATGTAGCGGGTGTGAGCCTCTCCGATATAGCTTCACGGCGCCGGCGCACACCCCGAGTTGAACCTCTTCGGGCTCTAATGAATTGCCGGACGGTTCTATAACAACGTGATTATTTTGTGAGGACACTGGATGTACGGGCTTAGGATTATAGGTGCCGCGAGGAGCGTTACTGGAATATTATAGCGGGCGCGAGGCTCAGCTCAGCTGCTGCTCAGCTCGATGCCGGTCGCGGCCAGCCTGAGCTCGCGGAGCTCGAATGTGTTACCTCCGTTAGGCAGTCGGATAGGCTCGGGGTTGCCGCAGACTCCCTCAGTGGCGCAAGCGGACGGCTAGAGGCGCCGAAGGCTCGACACGACGCCGCTGGGAACTGGCTGATCGTCGCTCGAGCTCTAGCCCAACGTCGGGGCGGACTCGGCTCCGTTCTGCGTCTGATGACCTCATCGCTGCGGGACGGCGTGCTACTATCATAATTAGCGAAAAGGTGAGCATTTACCTGTTGTTTTTCTGATGATTTCAAATCTCATGACTTTTGCTTCATGCGTTCCAGGAAGACAAGAAGTGATCCAAGTAGTCCACCCCCAAGCTTCAAGCGTAGAAAAATCTCCGGCCCCGGCAAGGACTCCATGGTGGAAAAGAAGAAAAACTTTCACCTCACCTTCGTGACCAAACGACAGACTGGCAAGCGGCGCTCGGGAGAGGAAAGCTCGGATATTGCCGGGCAAGCCGTCGATGTAGAGGGAGAGTTTGATCAGGTCTCACACGCTGAGGATCCCGACGTTGGCAAAGCACCCGCTGCTGGCAGCTCTACCGTTCGAGACACCTTCACATCCGTCGCCCCCTCTTCCACCCTATCGCACGCTCCCGCAGAGGAGGTCAATCTCCTCGCCCAACAAATGTCCTCTCAATCCTCCCGCCTCCAATTTCCACTCCCCACCAACTCGATCTGCTCTCCCGATCCCACCACCTTGAGAGTCCTTGCCCAGGCCGCCGCTTTTCAACGCGGCTTCAGTCTTTACGTCGTGCCTGAAAAGGCTTCATCACCATTCAGTAAAACTCGATTTCAACTGACCTGCACGCGAGGTCGGCCAAAGTTTCAAGAGCGGAAGTGCCCCTTTTACATCGTCGTTGGAAGGAACGTAGACTCAGAGATCTGGAGTTGTGTCAGGGTTCACGGCGCGCATAATCATGATGTGCCAGAAGATGATGAGGTGGGGTGCATCAAAGCGGAGTCGACGAGAGAGTCCAAGGGGAAAGGAAAAGAGCGAGAAACAGAACCGTCGACCATTCCAGCGCCAACAGTGGCTGAGCACCTCAACACAATCAATCCCCTCTTACTGCCACCATCACTTGAGCCTACAACTACAGTCCCCTGGAATAACTCCAAATCCACCATATTTGACGTATCGGCATTCCCTCTACAACTCCGCCGAAAGCTTTGCAACATCAAACCAAACGGCCATCATCTTGCCGAGTACACTTCGAATTTTCTCTCTCGCGGTGTTACTTGCGGTGCGGCACTGAAAGGACTTCTTATGCTCCGGGAGGAAGATCTTTGTGCATGGCTGGACACACTTGAGAGGGATGTGCTCGGAGCGGATGGGCAAGTCGAACACAAGGGGGTGCCATCTGTCAGAGGAACGCATTTGTCCCTTCAGTGTAGGGCGACACTATCTCCCTCAATGGAAAAGTTTTTCGGCCCCGATCGAGCTGAAATTTGAGGTGAGCCTTATTCATATGGATAGGTTTCATCCGAGGAAGTTTGAGATACGTTGGCCCGCTTGAGCACTGTCTGAGAGGGAGGAGAGCTGGAGAGGTGGTGGCGAGAAAAGTCCGGAAATGAAAGTCGCGGGGGTGGGCCCCAAATTTTTAGGTGGGTAGCCTACGAAGATTATGTTCATTATCTCGACTTTGAAGAGCGTAGATGGGACAGAGCCGCGGGAACTGGGGGCGCGACGGGGGTCAAACGGGAAAAAAAAACGCTAAGTCCAAAACGACGGCGGCTTCGCGGTTCACAGAGGTCTCGAGGCTGTGAACATTGCCGTGGTGACCGGAGGACTCA
>JASZXU010000490.1:0-20204 GCA_035521515.1 Phenoliferia sp. Uapishka_3 | reverse complement strand
ACAGTATTAACAGTGTACATAATTCTCTACCTTAAAGTACAGTCGGCACCAGAGGCTGTTGGGGGGGGGGGGATTAAATTAAACTGTTTTAGGCTCAGTAGCAATATCAAGTAGAGTGTTCTCTACAATACCGATAACTGGCACAACGATTAGGAACCATGAGAAGTAGAATGCTGTTGACACAGCTCCCACAGTAATAAATGGCTGGGAGGGATAGATAATACCCATAGGCCCATTAGAAAAGGGGATTATAGTAGGGTAGATCATTACTTATCGATTGAACTTAATAATTCACGAATAGTCATATCCCGATACGCGATAGCAGCTGCTAATGCATTCTCGTTACCCCCGTGTTTAGCAAATGGGAAGTTAGTCATACGTAATCCCATTACAGCAGGGAACCGCACTCGTCATCCTACAACCAGACGGGCGTTATTCTGGTAAGGCGTTACATACTGTTCTCCTGATACACGTGATTCGCTTACACGTAAAAGTCATGAATCTAACCGTCGGTACCACTCGGGTAGATTGTCAGGTTTGATGTATTCAAGTACCGCTTGGATACCTAAGTAACAAAGGTGAGCTCCTGTAGCTAATATTTTCATAAATCACTGCATAGTTGAGTACTGTGGTATCTTCCAATACAGAAAGTGATGATATTGAGTAAGTAGAGGCATAATCCCTAGGAGGACTCCTAGTTGACCTTCTACAATAAGTTTGTACATCGGTGTCTTGTACCGTATGTCCAGTATGTCATAGGGAGTAGTACCCGTTATAATGTTACAATTTATCCCTAATTGGATGATATACTGCTGCATTAACATCATAAAATGATGGTTGTAAGGAGCAACCTTTTGGACTAAGGCAAATACTGGAATGAAGTGTATCAATTCCTCCTTAGATAGCCACTTAAGGCTAAGGAATAATGAACCATCTCCTAAGAAGAATCCCATTATCCATAAGAAAGTAGGCTGGTAAGGGCTCTCAAAGAGACCTGGAACCAAGGGACTACTAGTAGGTTTAATACCATTAGCAGCAAGTTTCTCCTCAATACTGTGTAGACGTCGTGAACTCGTGGGACTAGTCAGTGAATATACTAGAACAACCAACTCGTAGTGTAATGCGTTAAGAACTTCACTTCCAGAGCTTAATGATATCTCATTAATTAATTGGTGAATACGGGTCATACGCAGCAGGGCAGTGTACTTAAGACCGAATAGCATAGTAAAATAAGGTACAAATGTCTCGAAGAATGCTTTTCATCCTTTTAACCGATATACGATCATTAGGTTACCTGATTGGTTGGTTACTACTGAGAATACCCCAACACAATCAAGTGCATAGTGTAGTCGGACGAAGAAAGCTATACTCTGTGTAGAGTATAGTTGATTAATTGACATTAGTGGAAACAGTGATAAACCTGCTAAATCACGGAATAGAATACCAACAAAACCTTCGGCTTGGAAGAATCCATTAGCTAAAGTTTGGAACTCAACGGCTGTACCTATACTGTTAGTAGGGTCATAGGCAGCCACTGCCTCATTTATACAGTTCATAGCTTCATCAGTAGGTGAATAGGCCATGGTTGAGTAAGTTCGAACCCCCTTAGAGTTCATGCTCATTACATTAGAAAAAGGGGGATTAATTAGAAAGATGTTTTAGGCTCAGTAGCGATATCCAGTAGAGTGTTCTCTACGATACCAATTACAGGCACAACGATTAAGAATCATGAGAAGTAGAATGCTGTTGAAACGGCTCCTACTGTGATAAATGGTTCTTCAACGTGCTGGCTCAGATGTTGTTATCGTTTGGTTGTTTAGTTCCAAACATCCTAATATCACTATTAGGCTCAGACTATATCATCAGTACGTATACTGTCGGGCGCTCTTGTGCGGATTATTGCTAGTACAGCTCACCGCTTAGTCGTTGAACGTTCCTATCACACATCAAATGATGGTACCGTGATAGGCTTCGCTGCATATTGACTCTAATCTAGAGTTATCCATGCAATTCACCCGATGTCTCTCGTAGCGGGTTATACCACAAGAGGGCAGTGTTGGCTTACAATACCAATGAACATTAGAACGAAGAAGTTAGCTACGAATAACCAGAAGGCCCATCGCATTAACGGTCGGAATTGAGATCCACGTACTCGTGAAGTATCAACTAATGGCATAGCTAACAGGATAAGAAGAGAACTGAACATAGCCAGTACTCCTAATAATTTGTTAGGGATAGATCGAAGGATAGCGTAGTACGGTAATAGATACCATTCAGGCACGATCGATGGTGGAGTCTGCATTGGGTTTGCAGGGATGTAGTTGTCACTGTGACCCATCATGTTAGGTGCGTAGAATACAACTGTTGCAAGTACAAGTAAGAATACGAATAGAGTTACAAGGTCTTTGAACACGAAGTATGGGTGGAACGGCAGACGATCTGTGTTACCACTCACTCCAAGTGGGTTACTACTTCCGTGCTCGTGTAATGCTAATAGGTGCATTGCAGCTAATGCAGCAAGGATGAAAGGTAGTAGGTAGTGTAATGAGAAGAATCGGTTAAGTGTAGCGTTGTTAACACTGAACCCACCTCATACGAATTGTACGAAATCTTGTCCAATTCATGGGATTGCTGATAGTAGGTTAGTAATAACAGTAGCTCCCCATAGTGACATTTGTCCGTAAGGAAGAACGTATCCAAGGAATGCTGTTGCCATCATAAGTACAAGGATAATAACTCCGATAGACCAAACTAGCACACGTGGTGACCGGTATGATCCGTAGTAAAGTCCACGTCCGATGTGAAGGTAAACGAAGATGAAGAAGAATGAAGCAACGTTAGCGTGTAGGTAACGAATTAATCATCCATAGTGTACGTCCCGCATAATCTTGGAAAGTGATGATGATGTAATTTTCCACGGACTATATCATCTAATAATAGCCTAGAACATGGCTTTTAATATTATTAGCTTCACGTGTAGTCTCTGAGGATCCTACTCTCATGCTGGCTGCATGATTTGGTTCCCTGCTGATTGTCTATTTTTAAACCTACACTAGGCATCCTCGCAGATTTTCACTCCTCTGAACTACGTTAGTACTACGCTGCGCACTAAGGTTTTGTGTGCTACGTATAGCCATATTTAGGCTTGTACTGTATAATTAAGACGGAGTACTGCGAGGCATTAAGAGTTTCCAGCATATAGTGAAGTTTTATGAGCACATTGTAAGGGTTTTAAGTTCATGCTCAACGCTAACAAAGGCTAAGTCAATGTTAGGAGTGTAATGCATTGCGAGAGTAATACCTGTGATAATTTGGATTACTAGACATGCACCTAGTAATGAACCAAAGTTCCACATGTAAGAAATACTAGCAGGTTGTGGTGAATCAACCATGTAGCTATTCATAAGTCCTAAAATAGGATGTGTTTTAAGTAGTCGCATAGTAATAATAAATGCTCAACATATCAAGGACTGGGATGCCTCGCCTCAGTGAGACTCTAACCTTTCATTCCTTTGGGAATCAGTCGTTATAATATGTTGATCTCAAGTCCCAACAGGGTAAATGAGAGTAGGTTAAACACCTACGTGTAATAAGGTTGTGCCCTAGTCGAGTAGACTTAGAGCGATATGTTGTAGGGGTTGAATATAAACCGCTTACCAAGAATGAGGCCTATCTGGAATAAGCGGGCTACCCGTCAAACTGCAGCTTTAATAAGGTGCAGTACGTTGGATATAAGGTTAGTAAAAACTACCTAGTGTGGCCATGATAAGTTACTTATACAACATTAATATGCTAATGTTCTCTGTCTCTTATACATCACCCTCGAAGGGGGGGGGATTATAAAGTAAGCTATCGACTTTGCTGGCTAATTCAGACTTTCATCGTGAATGCTCCTAGCTTGTTCTTAGCTGTGTGTTGGCTGTAATCAACTGTACCGTAGTGGCCTTTAGCTGATGAACCTAACCGTCCAGCTTGTACTGTTTGTCGTGGTGAAGATCGTTGTGTAGTAAGTCGTCCTGAAAGTTTAATTTTAACTCCAGTGATGTGTGATGCAGGTGAAACAGAGCTGTCATCAACAGATCCCTCAGACACTACTGTAGGTAAGCTACCCTTCAGCATATCAATGATACGGTTGAATGAGTATTTACCACCATTTGCAGTTAGATACTGTGCGAAGATAGAGCTGTCTAATGCAGAATGGTTAAGTCGTATTAATCGAAGCTCAACTGTTCGACCTCAACATCGTGTAAGAGCATCACCTAGCGCAGTAATACTGGCATTAGTGATAGTCTCAGTAGGTGCGTAATAGAATAATTGCACTATAACCTTATCAGGGTTAACAGTAAACACGGGTTTACCTACTAATGATTGGTACTTGGCGAAGAATGCTTGAATAATAGAAATGGCTTGACGTTGCATTGACATAGTATTAGTACGATTTGCTTTATCGAATAAGTATGTTGTAGTCATATTAATAAATTTAAGTAGATTGTATTCTACTAGGCCCTAATCTATCTTACATCCACTCTACACCCCTCACCATTAATGGGTTAGGGTAAGAAGCATCATAATAATGATACTCAATGTGGAACGTAGACTAAGCTGTGTATAAGATGTATCCCCGGTATATAAATATTGATACCAGGACTAGGACACCGTAGTTGACGCATTATACGTTCTCTTATAGTAATAAGTAGCATACTCAGTCTCTTTTATTAATGATAATCGTTATATTATAGTGGCAGCGGTATGAGTTACAAGCCTTACTATATACTAGGAGCGCAGCGAGGATGAACTGATTAGGAGGTACGACTAACAGTGCCATCGGAGCGATGCGTGGATGCTTAGCATGCCTATACTATATTATCACTATGGCTAATATCTCAGCATAGTGTGGAAATATTTATGTAGACCTGTGTACCCATAATATCGCGATATTGTTTTTTGTCGTAGGGTTATTTTATATTAAACTGTTACTTATATTTGGTATGCGCCTAATGGCACTCAGTTTCTTATAGGCTTCATGATAAAGTTCGGATTAGCTCTCAGTCTCTTATAAGGCTAAATATGCGTATCTGCCCCGCATTGATACTATGTTACAAACTAAGTATATCTAGCAAACCTTAGGTAGTTAACTGGCATTGTTACCTTGTCCTGCCCCCTATTTATTTTGGGCTAATAGCAAGACATTGGGTAATAGCGTAGTAGCTAACTATCATTCTACATACGACCTGGACCTTAACGGCTCAGGTAAGATGTATCATACTTTACTAGAGTAAATCTTACTCCCGGAGGGGGTTGTCTGTAGTGGGGTTGACTCTATATTAGCTGTCGCAGACTCTTACCTCTTCTGTGGAGGGTGAGAAGGGACAGATGTGTCCAACCAGTTTAGTGAATTATATTACCCAGCTTCCAGCATATAATTTTATCATAACTTGTATCTACCGTAAGTTATTTACACTGCACCAGTACTTAGTACATATCTCTTATAAGTACTTTCTTAAAATAAAAGAAAGAGACGAGGTAATCCGACATCTGTACATGGATGGCCGATAACAAGACTTGAACTTGTGTTTCATCCACATGAGGGATGTGTTCTAACCAGCTGAACTATATTGGCTCTAGCGAGAGGACTATGGTAAGCCTAATTATGTATCCACCCCCCTACAATAGGGAGTAAGATTGAGCTGATAAATTACAACGTGTTCTATATCAATGGGTGTGCATAGGTTATAAGTGCGAGTATTAAGACCACTGGGCTCCTAATACTATTGTTTTCTGTAGTTATACCACAACTCTAGTTGTTTGATATGCAATATTCACCTAGGACTTTCCTATGGTCATAAACTAGACCATCAGCTCTACAATCCTCTCAAGCTATTGGGCAAATTGGATCAACTCTCAGAATCGAACTGAGATTAATAACACCACAAGTTACTGTTCTACCTTTGAACTAAGCCAACCTATTAATGTACCTACAAGGTAGTAGAGTCGAACTACTGCCGCCTACGTGTAAAGTAGGCATTCTAACCGTTAAACTAACCTCGCGATTCTTATAAGACTATTTTTATATTGAGACTTTGCAAGTCTCTTATAGTGATGTAAAGGGGGGGATTTAACTAAACATAATTAGTGTAGGTCGATTGCGTCACGTAGGTAAACACAAGTTAGTACAACGAATACGTAAGCTTGGATGAAACTTACAGCGATTTCTAGTCCAACAAGAGCTAGGAAGATAGCCATAGGTAGTAATGCTACAAAGAACATTAGTACGCTTGAAGTCAGGATAGGCCATAACATTCCACTTAGAATTTTAAGTAGAGTGTGTCCAGCAACCATGTTCGCGAATAATCGGACTCCAAGACTGAATGCACGTGCTAGGTATGAGATTAACTCAATAAGAACTAGAAGTGGAACCATTCCAATAGGTGTACCTGCTGGAACGAAGTATGAGAAGAAGTGAACTCCGTGTCGGTAAAGACCTAGAATTGTAACTCCGAAGAAGATAGTGAAACTAAGTCCGATTGAAACGATGATACTTGTAGTTAATGTGTAACCGTAAGGAACGTTTCCGTTAAGGTTAGCGATAAGGATGAAGAAGAACAGAGCGTAGATGAATGGTAAGTACATCTCGTTTGCTGATCCAATTTGTTCTTTAACCATACCGTGTAGTGACGCGTATGAAGACTCTAGTCCAACAGACCATCGGCTAGGTACAAGTCGTCGATCGTTAAATGCAAGTACATGCACTCCGATTGTTAATAGTAGAACTACTAATGAGTAGAACCCTAGGTTTGTTAATGATAAGTTAACACCTCCAAGTAATGGGGCGTTAAGAGCAATGAAAGAAGTAACTTCAAACTGCTCTAGTGGTGATGTGAAAATAGTCATGGTTTAATATATTATATTGCTACTAAGATGGCTCTCTACTCACCCCCTACAGGGCCCACTAGGAGCACTGAGGAAACCTATTGAACAGCCCTCCTGATCTCCCCCACCCTAACGGGTGGATACCTTTGTTTAACCAGGGTATCCCGACAACTTGTTGGAGGGGAGAGGAAGGCGCATGCCAGGTCCTATATGAAATAAGGATTATTGTAGAGTAGTGACTACAGTCTCTTATAGTATTGTGTACAGGACGTGAAGATCACGTCCTTCTAGTATAGCCTAACAGGACGTGAAGATCACGTCCTTCTCTTATAGCCTAACATAAAGGGGGGGGGGATTATGAAGTTTGACGTTTAGACGTTGAATCCGTTGCAGCGATGAACAGTAGTCCAGCACCATAAATTAGGATAAGTCGTAGGTCTCCAATGTTATCAAGTGAAATACCTGATAGAATTGGTACAAATAGAAGCAGAGTAATTGAAATTAAACCGATCATGATGTATAGGGCATACTGAGTTACAACTCCAGTATCCAGTTTTGCGATGTTTTGGCTACCAGTCCGTAGAGTGTTTGTTAGTCCAAATGGTCCTAACAGTTCAATAGCACCTCGATCTAAGATCTTAGCTGTAGTCATTCCAAGACCTAAAGCCTTGTTAATAACGTAGTGGTTGATTACTGCGTCAAAGAATCACTTAGCGTTTAAGAATGTGTAGATTCGTTTACCTAGGTCACTTAGAGCTAAGTCTACAGTGAAGCTAGCAAGCCGGTGGTACATTAATAGAGCCAGGGCCGCACCTCCAATAGTTCCTATCGCAGGTAATATCTTGTAGAATGTTGGGATTGAGAATTCAGCCTCAACAAGAGTGATGTGTGAAGGATGTACGAATAATGATGTAGCAAGCATGTCGCTTCCCATACCTACGAAACTGTCCTTAGCAATGTATCCAAAGAAGATAGACATTAAGGCTAATACAATCAGAGGAATCATCACAATAAGTGGTTGCTCATGAGTGTGCTCGTAATCTCCTTTCGGAGCGTTAGCAGTTGTAAGGAAGGTCATACTAATAAGTCGGAATGAGTAGAATGCTGTAATCATAGCCGTTAGTGTACCTAACCAGTAAACAATGTGTCCACTCATAGTGTATTGTGCATACCCAGACTCAAGGATAAGATCCTTAGAGTAGAATCCTGTCATGAAAGGAATAGCCATAAGACTTAATGAACCAATTAAAATGATTGTGTAAGTGAATGGTAATAAGTTAATTAAACCTCCAAGTCGACGCATGTCCTGTTGGTCTGCCATAGAGTGTAATACTCCACCTGCAGCAAGGAATAGCACAGCTTTGAAGAAGGCGTGGTTAACTAAGTGGAATAGAGCTACTGAGTACTGTGAAATACCTACTGCCATGAATAGGTATCCCATTTGTGAACAAGTTGAGTAAGCAATAACACGTTTGATGTCATTCTGTAGTAAACCTGTAGTAGCTGCAAAGAATGCTGTAAGAGCCCCTACCCATGTAATAACAACAAGAGTAGTTGGTGCAAATTCAAGCAGAGGTGATGACCGTAGAAGTAAGTATACCCCAGCGGTTACCAGTGTAGCAGCATGGATCAGAGCTGAAACTGGAGTCGGTCCCTCCATCGCGTCCGGCAATCAAGTATGTAGACCTAACTGGGCAGATTTACCCATAGCGGCGAATAGGAATAGAAGACCGATGATTGTAAGAACTGTCTCGTTCATGTATGGTGATAGACTGTAAACAGTAGCGTAATCTAGGTTACCGAATGTTCAGAATACTCCGAAGAAGGCAACACTAAGGAACATATCACCAACACGGTTAACTACCATAGCTTTGATAGCTGATTTGTTAGCTTGGATACGAGTGAACCAGAAGTTAATCAGTAAGTATGATGAAACTCCAATACCCTCTCAGCCTACAAATAGGATAAGATAGTTATCTCCAGCTACAAGAATTAGCATGAAGAATGTGAACATTGATAGGTACGAGAAGAATCGTTGGTTGTGAGGATCTGCTGACATGTAACTGATTGAGTATACATGAACCATTGATGAAACTACCAGCACCGGTAATAACATACTAACAGTAAGGCTATCAAACATGAAAGCCCAGTCAACAGACATCATACCTGAGTCAATCCAACTAGACAGGTGAACTGATACAGGTGATCCACATAGTGCTACTTCGTAGAAGGCAACTATTGATAGTAGTGCTGCAGTAATCATGCAAGCACATGTAATTAGCTGTGCACCAGTAACTCCAAGTTTACGACCAAGTAAACCAGATGTGATTGCACCTAATAGAGGTAATGCTAGTATTGATAGGTACATCTTTAACGTAGACTAATTGAACCTCGAAGTCGATAGAATGCAACTAAAATTCCAAGACCAATTGCTGATTCTGCACCAGCAATGGCAATGATATAGATGCTGTAAGTTTGACCTACGATATCATCGAAGCTAAATGAGCTCACGATAACTAATAGAGTCACGGCTAGTAACATCATTTCAATACTGATAAGCATTAGAATAATGTTCTTCCGATTAAGCACGAAGCCTAATACACCTACAAGGAATAACACTAATGATAATGTCATTGCACCTTGATATAGTTCCTATTGGTATCCTTTATAAGATTAGGTTGTGGGGTCATAAACCCTGCAAGTAATACTCTTATGCCTATATAGACACAGCGTAGTACTAAGTATAAACGGCCTAGACCATCGAAATGGAATAGGTATGAAACAAAGGCAACTGAGACCCTAAAAGCCTTCACTCCTATCCTACTCGACACTGAAGTAGAGTGGAAAAGTGGAGTGCCCTAGCTAGACCACTAGAGATTAATAAGATAGGCGCAACCTCTATGGATACATAGAAAGAAGACCGATACGAGAACAACCGGATTCGAACCGAAATCAGCCTCAATGACACTGAGGAGTTTTACCAGTTAAACTATGTTCACTATTCTAATACATCAGCGTTTTAGTAGCTTAGCACACTTCTTTTAGGCTTACGATGCTGTCCTGAAAAGTGTGTATACTCTCAGTCTCTTATATAAAACACGATTTGTACTAGTGTATAAGTAACTCCGGAGGCTGTTAGATAAGGTGTCAGAAACGTGTCTAATGGTAAGGTATTGTAAATAATCTTACCTAAGGATTTACGCGGAATTGAAAGGATAAATGACAGAGTGGTCGAATGTGGTATACTTGAAATATACTGTACTACCCAGTACCATAGGTTCGAATCCTATTTTATCCGTATACGGTCCCTCCCTCTCCCCTCCTAAAGTCGGGATACCATGCATACTGTTAACGTGCATGCATATAGAAAGGGGATTAATTAATGAATAGGCTAATCCTTAGTAGCGTTAATAGAGTTGTAAAGTTGTGCTTTAGGGAACAGATTAATGTGTTTCTGTTCCACGCTACGTAAGAATGCTTTCTTCTGTTGAAGGTTAAGTCCACTAGGGATCTCTACTACTTCAAGAATGTATGCTGTAAAATGTTGAAGGCCGTGAGCCGCAAATGCTTGCTGTAGGGCGTAATTAGAATATTTTCCAGTAACCAAGTGGTTGTGAAACCGCCGAGCTGGAGTTAGACTAGAACCTACGTATACCATATTATCTATAGTACATCGGAAGGCGTATACAATAGCATCCGTTCGGTAAATATACTGAAGGGTTTTTATTGTACGTAACAGGTGTAGATTAATGAAAAATCGCACTGTCTTAGGGATGAATACAAATTTGTCATGTTTAATAAGTTTTAGGTGCAATACGTTTGACATACCGATACTATACCATGCTACTTGATGAGGTTACCACACCCCATCTCTATTAGCACTTAATCTGGGATGCTCAGCACTCTGTCTCTTATAGGTTACATACTAGAGATCACTTAATAGATAATAGGATCTATCCAATAGGTGGATGTTCTCTTCCAAGTACACAAAGGTATCCCGACGCAAGGAGGGGGGAGAGTACCATAGGTTCGAATCCTATTTTATCCGGTCCCTCCATATACCGAGAGGGATACCTCAAAGCTTCATTGCTTTAACCAAATTGTTGGCGCCTACTTGCATTTCGAATGCAACCCGTCAATGTCTGACTCATATATAATTTAATTAACATGCAACTATCACGATCACAATTCCAAGGTCACCCATTCCACTTGGTGACACCATCACCTTGGCCTATTCTAACTTCATTCGCACTACTTACATTAACTCTAGCTTCAGCAATGTCTTTCAACGGATACGCTAACGGAGGACTTCTTGTAGGTCTAGGATTCTTAGCTACACTTAGCGCCATGATTCTATGGTTCCGAGACGTAGTAGCTGAGGGTACACTACTAGGTAACCACACATTTGCTGTACAAAAAGGTTTAAACCTTGGTGTAGCATTATTCATTGTAAGTGAGATCTTCTTCTTCATCAGTATCTTCTGAGCCTACTTTCATTCAGCTCTAGCTCCTACAGTTGAGCTGGGAACACACTGGCCTCCAATGGGTATTGAAGCACTTAACCCATTCGGTCTACCATTACTTAACACAGTTCTACTACTTTCATCAGGTGCTAGTGTGACATACGCACACCACTCTCTGATCGAAGGTAACCGTCGAGGTACTCTACTTGGTATTATCATTACTGTAGTACTAGCTGTAGTCTTCACAGCTATCCAAGGATTCGAGTACTACGAAGCACCGTTCACAATTGCTGACGGAGCATACGGTTCAACATTCTTCTTCGCAACTGGATTCCACGGGTAAAAATAACAGTTGCCCCATTAGTTAACTAAGGTTACTAATGCATAATCGGGTGAATTGCAAGGACAGCTTTCTCTCTCCCCTCCTTCGGGATACCCTAGTTAAATAAAGGTATCCACCGTAGGGGCGAGTCAGACAATTTGCAGCCAAGTACTCTACAATGCGCTATGCGTAGAGTAAAGGTTCAACGACTAAGAGGTGAGCAGCATTCAGCAATAACCCTCACATGAGCGCCCGACAACACAGATCATATAGGTCTTTGTTGATGATATAGTCTGAACCTAGTAGCAATACTAGGATGCTAGTTGTAAATTAACTAGCGATAACATAATTGTCCACGTTATTATCGGTACAGCCTTCATTGCTGTAGCCGGATTCCGGATCCTGTCATACCACTTAACAGACCACCACCACTTAGGATTTGAAGCCTCAATCCTATACTGACACTTTGTTGACGTTGTTTGACTATTCCTTTACGTTAGCATCTACTGGTGGGGTGCATAATCCCTACCCTAGTACTAACTAGCACATAATCCCCCTTTTCTTACGCTACCAGTGCTCTGTCTCTTATATAATACAATGTAGTGTTACTGGTATGTTTCTTATAAAGTACTCAAATACAGGTCCATATAAGAACGGCCTGTTTAGTGCTATTGACGCTAAGCAACGCTACAACCTAGACCTATGTCTGCCCTGCACCTAACTTTCTGACAGAGATGTCTATAAGCGCTGTATGGTGTGACAAGGGTATTTAAAAATTAAAAATCATGCTACAAGCTGCAAAATACATTGGATCAGGATTAGCCACAATTGGACTAGCCGGAGCCGGAGTTGGAATTGGAGTGGTATTCTCAGGACTAATCACTGCAACTGCACGTAACCCTGCTCTACGACCACAACTTTTTAGTTACGCTATCCTAGGGTTCGCTCTATCAGAAGCTACAGGACTATTTGCTCTAATGATGAGTTTCCTATTACTATACTCATAATTATACGACACACTTTATAATCCCCCTTTATACTATGTTATAAATATACTGAAGAAATAATCAATGACGGTCTTAACTATTGTTATGCACTATAAGAGACTGAGGATGCATAATTACTAGTTGGATAGAAGAATACGTTACGTACACGTACACGTACACGTACACAATAAAGGAGGAAGAGCGAATCGAAAATGGACTCCTATTCTTATATGTTTCAACAAAGTATGTCATGAGGTAGGGACTAAGGTGTGGGGACATCCCTCTATTAACTAGAGCTTGCTCGGAGGAACTGCTGGTGATAAGCAGCTGGTCATTCGAGCTTGCGAGGATACATTACTAACCTATAGTAAAGTAATACCTTAAATTACAGATAAACTCTATACTTTTTGGGTATAGTTTATATCTTGGATATAATTTAATACTATAGCATCTTCCTATATTTACCTATATAAGAGTATGTAGTTAATAGGGTATTCTGACAGGTGCGCCTATGGACTACTCCCACTTCTCCCTCTGGGAGTCAGATGGGTTTTAATAAACTGAGACCAATTTGACCTGAGCGGGAGCGAAGGGGGTGAGCTCTCCTCCTAGAGTATAACAGAACTAAATGCAAGTATGCTGTAATTGGTAGCCAGGCGGTTCTTAGGAAACCGTGGTTTTGTCCGTGTGGGTTCGAGTCCCACTACTTGTATAGTGCCCTTAGAAGCTTGGTGTACACTCTCTTTCTTTTATACTCTGGCCTAACGGCGGTATAGCTATTTTACACTTATATAAGAGACTGAGGACTATGCAATATAGCGTTGAGAATAAGAATCGATAGCAATGTGGAAAATATCATCAAGTGACTAAAGAGATTGTTAGGGATGTCTAGCGATTGTATCAGAAAAGAAGTGGAAACACTAAAAGCATTAGTAATTTAAGACTAGTGCGATCTTAAGGGAAACCATTATATTATACTACGAGCTGAACCGAAACATCGTAGTAAGCTTAGGAAAGGAAATCAACCGAGACCCTGTAAGTAGCGGCGAGCGAACGCAGGATAGCCTAGTAATAAAGTAGTGATATCTAATACTCTGGAAAGGGTATGATGCTAAATAGCATACCATAGAAGGTGATAGTCCTGTGGATTGAGCCTTTATTACGTCTAGCAGTAATCATCCGATTACTTGTGAGTAGGGCGGAATCAAACCTGCCCGAATATGGGGGTACCATCCTCCAAGGCTAAGTACGATACAATCAGCGATAGTGAAGAGTACCGTGAGGGAAAGATCAAAAGCAAGTCGATGACTGGTGAAACAGAGCCTGAACTAGCAATCTTATAAGCAGACAGAGAGTTAAGTCTTGATGTCGTACCTTTTGCATAATGGGTCAGCAACTTAATGTTACAGGCAAGGTGAATAGCCCTAGCGAAAGCGACTATCCTATCAAATGGATGGGTTAAGTCTGTAGTATTAGACCCGAAACGCCGTGATCTAGCCATGAGCAGGGATATAGGCCCGAACAGATGTACGTTGCATAGTGCTCTGATGACTTGTGGTTAGGAGTAAGTCATTTTGCTCCAATTGTAGGTGACTACAATTTAAGTTCCAACTCATAACGGTGAAGGCCTTTACTCTACGTGGGTAAGGGTTAATACCGTGGGAAGTCTTATTAGCGTAGGAACATTTTACAACTGTTGGAAACAATGGTTGCGCTAGTAATGACCCCGTAACGACTGATTCGAAAGAAGAGACTCTGCCTCTTAGGAGGAGGGTAAGACGTTGGCACTCAATTGTTCCAGATGGTTATGGCATCATAACGTTATGATAGTTAAGTACACAATTAGTACTATCAAACGTACATGACGCCTAATATCACTATTGAGTTGAAGGTATAGTCTAAGCTATAGTGCAAATTATAGATAATACACACATGGAAATGCTAATCTAACGGCGTTATAGCTGGTTCTCCGCGAAATGCATTGCAGTGCAGCGTTAGCGAACAGCATATGGTAGGTACAGCACTGATTGACATGCTTGATTCAATTCAGGCGGACTAGGGGGATGTGAAAGTCCTATCTAGGTCAGTTAACCTCGGAATGATCATATGTCTAAGCTAGCAGTGAGTCGTAAGGTGATAAGGTCTCGCGACGAGAGGGAAACAGCCCAAAGAATGTGTTAAAGTCCCAAAGATATTAGCAAGTGAAATTAAGGAAGTTTACGATCTGATACAGCTCTGATGTGGGATTGGAAGCGTCCATCATTTAAAGAAAGCGTAACAGCTCAGGAGTCTAGATTGTAAGCGCCGAAGATGTACCGGGTCTCAACTAATACACTAATACCATTCTATAGTACTATCCCGTTTATACGGATGAAGGTACTAATAGGTAGCGGAGCGTCCAGTACTTATGAAGGGCAGTATTTTATTGTTTGGAGGTAACTGGAGTGAGGATGCTGGCATGAGTAACATAAATGAATGTTGAATCATTCACACCGAAAGAGAAAGGTTTCTGAGGGCAAGTTAGACTTCCTCAGGTTATAGCGGTATCTAAGGGGTTAGCCAAAGCGACACCTCGATGATTATATTGCAGAACGGCTCAGCAATGAGTCCAAGAAAATAATGCAATCATAGCTACCGTACCTTAAACCGACACAGGTTCTCGGGTAGAGTATACTAAGGTGACGGACTAATCAAGTTTAAGGAACTCGGCAAAATGATCTCGTACGTTCGACAATAAGAGATACCTTTACACGTTTATCGTGTAGGGGTGACACAGAATCGTGGAGTGCAACTGTTTACCTAAAACACAGCAGCCTGCTAACACTAACAGTGGTCGTATAGGTTGTGATTCCTGTCCAATGTCACGTGATATGGTAACGGATTGTGCGTGAATAACGTATGGTCCGATCCTGAAGAAGTGATCAATGACGGTCTTAACTATAAGGATCCTAAGGTAGCGAAATTCCTTGGCCGCTAATTACGGTTCATAGCAGAGCCCCATATTTTAGCATAACTGCTAAACGGTGCGAATCGGGTGAATTGCAAGAACGACTTCTCTATGGGGAGTTTATTTGCAGCGAAGCCTGTCATAGTATATAACATGGCAGGAACGTTCAACGACTAAGAAGTGAGCTATACTAGCAATAATCTTCACAAGAGCGCCCGACAATGTGCTAACTAATAGCATGTTGATGACATAGTCTGAACCTAGTAGTAATACTAGGATGCTGGGTCTAATAAACCTAGCGATAACATAATTTGCCTGCATGAATGGAACAATGATGCTCCAGCTGTCTTAAACTTGAGTCCGGTGAAATTGAATTAACCGTGCAGATGCGGTTTACCACTAGGTAGACGGGAAGACCCCATGCAGCTTTACTATAGTCAGGCATTGTGTTTGTCTAGCATTTGTCACAGGCATGAGGTAGCCGATAAGGCGTAAGTGAGAGACCTCAACAAATCTTAGACGCACTTACCAAATATCATTTTGGGAACGTGTCTGGTGGGTAGTTTTACTGGGACGGTACCCTCCAAAATACCATCGGAGGGGTCCAATAGGTACACATAGCTTAGACGGGGACTAAGTGACCATGTAAGGTCTACAACAGCATAATGGCATAAGTGTGCTAGACTGTAACACCGACAGGTGAATCAGGTACGTAAGTAGGGCATAGTGAACCGATAGTATATTATGGTATAGCTATCGTTCAACGGATAAGCTACGCTGGGGATGGGTAATAGTGTCCCCTTCAGGAACTCGCTGTAGCCGAGAGTTTGTACTTAGGTACTTTCCTGTTAACAACCGGGTGAATTGCAAAGATAACTCTTTTTCTAAGGATTGAGAGTCAATTTGCAGCGAAGCCTATCACAGTACTATAAAGTGATGGGAACGTTCAACGACTAAGGAGTGAGCTGTACTAGCAATAACCTCCACAAGAGTGCCCGGCAGTACTATTAACATTAACATTATCATCGACAACAACATTAACAATTGGATAATTGAAAACAGTAATTTATATTAGTGGCATAGTAGAAGTTCGCGTTTACAAACAAAAATTAAAAAATATGAAAACAATGATGACACTACGACTAGAAATTCTACGTCGACAATTTATAGGTATGAAAGTCAGCCCTAATTCATTACTAATGAAGAACTGTAAGGCTGCAATGCCTGCGGTGCTGACACCTTTCACTATGGCCATGTTAGTTGGCTTAATGCTTGGAGACGTAAGTCTTAAGTGGAACAAGTCACTAACAGGAGCCTCTATCCAATTTGAGTGGGGTGACAAGCATATGGCGTACGCATTTTACGTATGACATTTACTTTATCCTTATTGTATTGGACTTCCACGACGACAAGTGCGGGTGAATGCCAATGGTAATACTGTGGTAACATGGTGTTTCCAGACAGTAACACATCCCGCATTCTTATTCTTACATGAACTATTCATTCTTAATGGGGCTAAGCATATCCTGCCTGAACTATTAATGGATGCCATTACACCAGTTTCATTAGCATTCTGGTTCATGGACGATGGTGGTCAATTAGACTACCGTAGTTACGGTTTAGTATATCACACACAAGGTTTCACTCCTAACGAAGTTGAAGCACTGTGTAATATTCTACGATCTAAGTTTGGTTTAACCTGTTGGGTTAAGCTTAACAAAGGTCTGCCTATTATCGTGATATCAGGACATAGTTACACTACGTTCTTTGAGTTAGTAGAACAACACATACTTGAGGAGATGCGATTCAAATTCCCATCTGGTTCTCGAAGTAAATGATCTTAATGCATTATACTTCAAAGTATTTACACATATAATCCCCCCTTGCCAAGGGAAGTAATCGAATATAATAGTTAATAGTTAATAAAAATAGTACTGATGACATAGTCTAAGCAATCTCGTGAGAGATTGAGTCACGGTTTAAATAAATCAGTGAGTTAATATCATCTGAACAGGGTAATAGCGCGCGAGAGTTCATATCGTAAGCGCTGTTTGCCACCTCGATAAATTTGATGTCGCATGCACTAGCGATAGTGCAAGGAAACAATGGGTGAAATGCACGAAAGGCCTAATTAACAACTAGGTTAACTTGCAGCGAAGCTTGCTTGGATAATATAAAGGAAGCAAGAACGTTCAACGACTAACAAGTGAGTCATTATCGACAATAATCTTGACACGAGCGCCCATCAACTCATTCATTGAGTTGAACACATAGTCTGAACCTATTAGTAATAATAGGAATATGATCATAATCAAGGTCATAGATAACAAAATAATAACCTTTAACAAGGCTATTTATATTTGGTCGACTCATCACATCCTCCTGGTGTACACGCTGGGAAGGGTTCGACTGTTCGTCGATTAAAGTGGTACGTGAGTTGGGTTCAATACGACGTGAACATACACAATTGGATTCATTCACATACTACGCACGCATATTCAACTAACCCATTAATTCAATAACAAGCTAAGTATACTTAATAGTATTTAGTTTGTATAGTATCAACATATTAAGCAAATCTGTCAATTAGAAGACTAAACCATACAAAGACATATCGCGTCGTAAGGGAGCTATATGCTGGGAACTCCTATCAATAGATACATTATAGGACAATCAGCAGGAAACCAAATCACGCAACCAGCATGAGAGTAGGATCCTCAGAGACTACACGCCCCCGCCCCCATTCAAGAGGGGGTAAGATATAGTCCATTCTAGTTAGTAATAATTAGAGGTATACTGGGTAGACAAAGAGGTCTAGCTCAGTTTAATACATTAATACAAACAATAAGGAGTCAGTATGGTCCCTATCTTCTAGTGGGACAGATAAAATAAGAAGAACATCCAGTTAGTACGCAAGGACCATTGGATGCGCACCTCTGGTGTATCTGCTATTGTTTGCAGTCTTTATGATTGACAATGGTACCGCAGAGTAGCTACGTGCGTTAAGGATAAGATCTGAAAGCATATAAGATCGAAGCTGTTCTTTGGAAGTTATATTGCGACAGGATGCAGATCACGTCCTCGATAGGTCACATGTGTAAGTGCTGCAAGGCATGATAGCTGAGTGATACTAATGAGTCGCTAGACTTGGTGATACCACATTGCTCCCCCCATTACCTCAAGTTAGGTATGGGTTATAAAAGTCCTAATATATAGAAACATACGTAAGTATGCACACACTATATGGCACCAGTACAGGTAGGGCTAGTAACATAACCAGCCTTATACCTATAAGTATAGTGCTATTAACGGGAAGAAGCCTAATGGTCGGGCGCTTTATCCCTCCCCCTCTTGCTATATGGCATTAGGTATAATTGCGTCACGGAATTTTGCTAGCCAGGTGGTTAATACTTTCTAATTATACTATTATGGTGCTAGTATACTTTGATCTAACCTATCTTACTAGCATATCTCTATAAGTATAGACTGTATATTAACGGAAAGAAGCCTAATGGTCGGGCGCTTTATTTGGGTTAAAGAACGTCTAGGTTCGATTCCTAGCTTTCCGATCTTTATGTACATGGCCTTATATAAGAACCTGAGATGTCTCATCTGTACATATGTGACATATAAGAAACTGACAATCTCAACATGTAGTATAAGAATGCAATCTATCCTAACTATATTATGGACCTGGGTAACACTACCCCGTCCTATTAATAATAAGTCATGCATCGGACTGATGTGCATTAGCTCTATCTTCATTCTATGTAGTCTGTCGTGCCGATTCTATTCTTGCAGTTTAATCTTGAATTCAGTTGTAGAATGGAGCAGTGTATTAAACTTCGTCAGCGAGTTAGGGGATGGTCTACATGCGCAAAGTGTACTACCTCCCTTAACTATCCCAGCTTTTATAACAGGACACAAAGGCTTAGGAACCCGTAAGAACGTAGATAAGATGCGGTACCTTTATGATCAAGTTGCAATCATATACGGTATTGTGTGTGAAGGAACGAATATGATATATGTTGGTTCTACGTGAGACTCTGTACGCCGTATGAATAAGCACTTCATCTCTAAGGACATGGCTCGTAAGAACGCCAATCTTCAGGCTGATATTGAAACTTACGGTATGGATAGTATCACGGTATACATATCCCCCCCCCCTTCGGGGACTAAGGTTACTATAGACCGTCAATTAACTTCGGCCCAAAAGAAACTAGTGATACGGACTGCTGAACAAGAATATATTAATATGTTTCCTAAAAACCAGCAGTACAACAAAATTAGCAGTATTGCGAAGTCCAAGTAATCCCCCCCCCCATCTTTATATTATTATTAGTGTACCAGGGCGTATTCATTTCCTAGGCGCTAGTAGTTTAATGCCCTAAATATATATTTTGGGGATGGTCGGGATTTCAGCTTTATCCCCCAGGGTGACAAGGGAGAACGTCTAGGTTCGATTCCTAGCTTCCCGATATCTATATCACAGTTATGTATAAGAGACTGACAACGTATATCCTAAAAGTAATGGGGTAACCTTTGCAGTAAGTATATAGAACCTCTGGTGCCGACTGTACTTTAAGGTAGAGAATTATGTACACTGTTAATACTGT
>JASZXU010000489.1:0-20215 GCA_035521515.1 Phenoliferia sp. Uapishka_3 | reverse complement strand
CTTCACACACGCATGGACGCCCATCTCCCCCGATTCCCCTACCACAACCATTCGTTTTCCCTGCCTTCGTCTATCCCCCTAGCCCGGCGTACCACGGTCCCGCAGTCATGAGTACGCCTGAATCATATCGCACAACCGACCGATCTTCACCCGTTTCGTTCGACAGCGAGAGCGACACCGACAGCTCGTCAGAGTCTGGCGACGCGAACATCACGGTATCGGCCGCCCCTGGCCCGAGTTGTAGACCAGAAGTCCGAACCACAGCGGTGCAAGCCAACACGAACATGCGGTCGGCCCCACGAAGGCCAGCTCCCGAGAAGGTGCCGCGCCCTTCTTTGCAAGAGGACGCTATCACGGCCGCCAGGAAAATCCACGATGCCAGGCTGGAGTGGGAGATCAGCGAGGTCATGTCGGACGGGTGGGTCGCCCCACTTCCCCCCACCCCGCGACCACGCCCTAGACGCCGCTACCAGTACCATCCTGCAGACCACATCACCCCAGCCGTCGTAGAAGCTCACAAACGGGCTTCCCTTGACACGGATCCCTTTGAACCATACACATCGTCACCATAACCTGAAACTGAGACTCCGGTCGCCCTCATTTCCCCAGTGAGTATCGTCAGATTAGGATCAGTTTCTGTAATTCTAAAAAATCGCTTTGAACCCCTGTACATTTGGCCCCGTGAAATCAGTCTTAATCTATTACAATCACCGCTTTCCAACCGGACCCAGGAAGAGCCTGCACGCAACCAATGAATACCACGACCTCGAGACAAGTGCGGATGGCGCCGGCGCCAGAATTACAGCGACTCGAACTTTTTCTCGCTAAGTCCAATTTATTCAGTTGTTAAATCATTAAAAAATTCCGCGCCGGCCCTTTGCGGCCCTCCGCCGGCCCCAACTTGCCACAGGGCTCAAACCCCTGCAGCTCAAATTGAACTTGACCTCCGGATACCAACTTTACGCTCAATCACACTCCATCTTGTTAAGCAAGGCACCTGTGTGATTGGCTCGTTCTCAGAAGGTAGGCTTCTCTTTCCGATGACGTTCATGGAGAGTGGCGAAGACTGAGCCTTGCTGAGCGCTGACTCTCCTTTCCTTCCGCGTAGGCATGTCACACCGCGCGTCCCTCAACGCCTGTCCAGCTGAGATAAAGGCACTCATTGTAGAGTCTGCGGCTGCACAAGATTCGGCATACGCCTCTCGCGCTTTCATGCGCTATGCGGGCGAGGAGGACAAAGACACCGGCAAGGAAGGCGCGACGGAGGTTGCCGAGACGAAGTACGCTATCGACGGGTACGGACAGACTCTGGGCACGCTTCGTCTTTTGAACAAGGAGTTCAGTGAGCTGGGAGCTGGCCCGATGTTCTCAGTACGTGTGACCTATGTGACCTATACCGGTTCAGGACAGGTGACTTGCGTTCCGACTAACCGTAGTATTGCATCAGACCATCCATTCCAACCGTACCACAGACACCATATTCCGCTACCGTATTCTACAGAGCTACTCCAGCTCCGTGGAGCGCATTGATTTCGCCCGAGACACGTCCGAAGTACAAGTCGGCCTAATTATTGCCTCTCTCGACCGCTTCGTGAACCTCCGACATCTTGATTTTGCCTCGGCACAGACAGTGGACTTCATCATGGGCGAGAACTGGTTCAGAGACCTCACACCTGCCTCGACCGAGCCTACATCCATTGTGGACCCTAATTTCGAACACTCTTCCTTCGCATTCAAAGCGATGGCGCTCCGCATTGAGGACCTCCACTTGGGAGAGCGGTGGAACCTTTACGACGTTCCCCCTTTCCTGGCGTTGTTCCCAAATCTCAAGACTCTGAAACTAGTTGCCGACTTCCCCAATGACGCACACAGGCCAATTGTGAGACGTCTCTCCACCGCTGTGAAAGCACTACAACAGCTGGCGTCCCTCGAAACGTTGGGAAAGAGCCACTGGGGACAGAGTTGGTATACTGGATGGGCAGAAGAGCCCTCTGTTCGGAAGTTGAGCGTCAGACCTGGCTACCTGGCGGCGGGTCACTGGAAGACAGCGGAGTGTCTGGGCGCCCACCTTGAGGTGCTGGAGATTTACTTTAACAGCTTCGAAAATGACGGCGATTTCAAAGCAAACTTCCCCATCCCCATCCCCCTAGACGGAACCATCCTCTTCCCAAAACTCAAACGACTCGTCCTACAATGCGTTCCACCACTCGATAACCCAGTAGTGTCAACATTTCTCGCTCACTTCACCTCCTTGCCGATATTCAACCTTGAAGTCAGTATCGGCCATGCTGGAGACGCCTCTAGCTATCTGCCATACTTTCCACACGTGAAGAAGCTGGAAATTCGTCACGAAAACTACGGCCGCCTTGCTACCGCTGAAGCCATTCATCGGTCATCGACTCAATGCGCCGCCAAGGGGATAGAATGTCACATAACATCATCTGAGTACACATCCACGAGGGCATGCGATCTCTCGACTTCTCCGACTCCATCACCTGAGCAAGCAAATCAGGCTTTAAACTTTGCAGCAATCCAACGTGCTCTCAACTTTGGCCATCATCGACTTCGACAGGCAAAGTTGGATGACGAGTTCGACTGGGGATTGAAGAGACCAATGTTGGAATCCCTTGAGCACCTTCGGCTGGCGTGGGAGGATTAAAGTCGCGGGTGGGTCTGAGAACGCCACTTCATTGTGGGCGGTTGACCCAGATCTTCCTCATCCACAGTGCGAACTTCACCGTTTCCCAAAGTAGGCGTATATTGATATATCATAGCGGTTGATGAGAAGGCTTGTTTAGATTCCTATCACCGCGAAGAATGATCAAGCGCATTTCCCTGTGACTAAGAAACCTGTAACCTTTCGAATGTCCCGCCCGTGAACATTCACTCAAAGCTTTTCTTTTCCCGTCACTTAAAAACCCAAATTATCTTGTAATCTCTACTCTACTATATCTCCCATCCTTCTTGCCTCCTCCGCCACCATTACTCCTTCACTTTCCGTGAGCTCCCCATAAAAAGTTTCCTCAAACGTCCGAGGTAGGGGTCCCTGGAGAACCCTCCTCAAGTATCCCACCCAGTCTTTGAGAGGCTTCCTCCTCTCAACTGGAATAGCATCAAGACCCCACAGAGTAGGATTTGGTATAAATGGGCTGACAAGCTTGCACACTTTCCAGGCTGATCCTGGATTGTGACCTGGATCGGCAGTATACCAAGCTTGAATGACGAGGTTGACTTGGATTTCGGCTTTTACGTCGGCTGGAAGATGTGGGGATGGGCGGGATGTGAGGAGGTTCGATATCGCGCGAAGGCGGGCAGCGAATCGGGCGTCGATGATGATTAAATCCGCTTCTTCGACGACTCGAGCCTCGTTCAATTGGAAGCGAAGCGGAAGTGTCGCCTCGTTCCGAAGGTATTCGAACTCAATGATGACAGTAGGTGGAAAGTTGGGTCTTTTGAAACGGCCGTTATCGAGAGGTGTGCGGACGGCTGAATGGAGCTCGCTTCTGACCAAGTTGACGTAGTTGTCGAAATCTTGCATAAACATTAGCTCCTCCGGGTGGGCGAGCGCTCGTTGCTCTAAAGTCTCCTGTACTCCGCGATTGTAGGTGCACAGAGGTTTATGTTGTGACCAGTTCGCCACCTGGGAAATCACCCCATGTAAGCCATCAATTCTCCTGAAGAGCTCGTTGTTCCACCCATACCTGACACGCCTTGCCGCAGTATATCGCCTTCCTGCACCTGCTGCACCACAGTAACTTTGAGTCGCGGACGCCGATTGGCATCAGGCATGCGTGACAACAAAGATTGTCGTGGTAGCGTTCCCTTTTCATGACTCAAGATAACGGAAGTCGAAAGATTCAATGAAGCCCTGGGCTGGATGGGAACTCAGCACAAGTGGTGGTTGAATCGAGAGGTCTGAGTCGGCTACTAGTAGCATGGTGTCGGGGCGGGATTGTTGGCTATCTCGGGTGATGTTGATGTTGAGGTGTCAGTTCCGTTCTGGTCATTAGTCTCAAATGATCAAACTCTGATCACCTTGAACTCAGCAAGATCGCAATTACAGCAGGAGTCTTTGGTTCAAGCAATAGAGGTAGAAATCCTTCACAGACGCTGAGGCCAACTGAGGCTCCCCATCCCCAGCGCGCGCGAATAATACAACAAGTCCTAGGTATACCTCAAGCTTAGAAGCACTTAATTCCGGCGCACTTTTCTATTCTGAGATTCTTGAGCAATCAAGTCTTACTGACCTTGCTGGTCTCCAAATAAACTCAGGGCTCTGGCGCCTGCAGAATAAAGGTGAAAACCTTTCCTTTCTGTAAAAATAGGTACAAACTCAAGGCACATCCCTTCTATTGAGACCGATGTTGTTGGGGTAGCAGGAGTGCATTTTCAGCAAGAGTTTTCGGTGCCCGCAAGAAAAGCTGGGACTGCATAAGCCCACCCAGTCTGAACGGCGGTCAGGCCCCCACATCCCGCACGCGCGACAGATCCGAAGCCATCACCATCAACAATCTACGAAGAAAATTCAGCTCCGTGCTTGATAGCGTTAGTCTTCTAGCTTACTAAAGAAAGCTGTTTCCGCAACAAAGCTGAATCCCCCTTCGCTCGCACTCCGCCAACAGCTCAACTTCCACACGTAGCTCACCCTCGCCGTAGTTTCTGCTTTCAATAACTCTGAGGCTCGGAAAGTTATCTTTGCGCGACAAGAGAGTTGCTAGTTCTTGAAAGAGGCAGGAAGCACCGCACGAGACGCCGTCCGGACGCTCAAACGAAAGATGCTCAATGGTAGATGGGAGTTGGCGCAAAAAGCCGCTGATATATGTGGTGGGAGTTTGGGTATTCTTGACGGTAACAATGGTTGGTTGCATCGCTTTGAGAATGCCGCGAAAGATGTGCGCAATAACTTCCGCAAATTTGATGACGAACGAACGCCGGATTCTCTGAGGGAGAGAGCTGCTTATGAGGGTAGCAACCTCTTCCACGAATTTCGAAGCCCACTTTGAGTCCTGTGCGAGCTTGAATGAGGTAGATGTGGGAAGGCGAAAAGCTTTCTGATGGATTCGAGCGAGCTCAGGTGTAATGTGTCCACCTCCAGGGAGGTTAGGTTCGGCAGTGTGGTGGGAAAGATTCGAGAGTCGGAGAAGATCAGAAAGGTTGAGGTACCGAACCTCTGACACGTAAAACGTTAGTATTCCTTCTCGTCTTGAAACTGCCACCCTTTAGACTACGCACCTCTCAAATTCGGATCATCAAGCAATCCATCGTGTACGCCGCAAAGGTCGTGGACGGCGAGGTACTTGGACGCCTCTGCACCTGTCCGGTACTCGAGAGCCACCTGCCCCACAATGTCGACAGCCGGATCCGTTCAGAGTGACGCGGAGCCTCGGAGTCGGACGACGGTGGGGCAGAAGAAACGCCGCCCATCGTTCGTCTGTAATCTCTGGGTCGATACCTCCTTGAAGTTGCACCTATGCTAAAGGACAGAGGACAGTATGCCGGTATGCTTTAAAAACGACGTCGTTGAACAGAACTCGCTGGGCGACCTCGCGCCAGGTCCGGCACACGAGGGGGCAGGGAGCTACGATACATGGTCGAAGAGGGTCGTGGAGGTGTTCGAAGATGTTTGTGAGCGTCTCTGGGGCGAGGGAATGGATCGAAGCCATGACTTGGCGACGACAGGGACAGGGACGCTGTGTGGGGACTCAGGTCGCGTCGAATTGCAGGTCGAGTATTTCGGGAGTGCGGTACAGGTCGGTTTCTGGGTGCTGAGTGGTTGTTTCTTGACTTTGACGAGAATTGTACGCTGTAAAAGTAAGATGGATGCCCACTTCGTCGTGCACAAGAAATTGCTGCGTGCGCTCGGGCCACAACGAGCTTCCCAAGTCAAGCCTAGCTGCCTCGTTCTTCCTTGCCACATCAACTCGACTCCGCAACTCAGCTTCAACGATACCAGGTCAAGCTTCGAACCACAGTACAGTCGTCCCCGAACCTTTCTTTATCTCCGCCGACTCCGCTGAGTTTCAGCAGCGAACAAAAAAGTCACTCAACGCGCAGAGTACGTCAAACAGTCACGATTCGGTCGCTCTGGGGGTATGAGGAGGGGCTTATGAGGGGGCAGAGTGCTACGTCAGGGTGGAGCTGGAAGAATAACGTCGCGAGATGGAAAAACGAAGGACCTTAGGGCCTATCTGGGCGATGAGCAGCGCGCACGTTCGAGCCACTCGCGAAAAGAGGTCCTCGGTTGGGCGACTGTCCAGGTGCCGGCTTCCACCGTTCAGATAACAGGCGCGGACTCGAATGGATGTATACGTAAGGCGCGAGGGGCAGGCTGATCAGCGTGCGGCAGTAGTTGGTGCGGAGCATTGCTCGAGCTCGAGCTAGATTCGATTTGAGCTCATCGACGCTGGCCAGGGCATGTTGAGGAACGGGGCATGCTGCCGTATGCGTGGTAAGCGTTCGTAGCGCACGGCGTGGGATGGATTCGAACATCCCATGTCCTTCGCGGACGTCTTGCCCGGCTGCGTTCCGTATCTGAGAGATGGGACGCTGGGGCGTGATGCAGTTCTACCAAAGCTTTAGGCAAGGGGCTTTGAGATGTCTTGATGTTATTTCGATGGGCCGCTGGCGAGTGATGCGGAGCGCTGAAGCTGCGAGCTGGCCGTGCGACGCTACGACGCTGCCACGCTGGCTTTCGTCGAAGTCAACTGCTACTCGGGCAGAGGTGCACATCTTGAAACTTTGGTCCTGTATGGGCGAAGCTTCTGGCGGGGCCGTTTATCCTTTCAGCGTTGCTACCATTTGTTCGCGGCTGCCATATGAAGACAGCAAATTCAAGCGTTTCAACGGCACGCAATAAATTATCTGGAGCAGTTCCTGACTTTTGGCTACTTTTCATAGTCTATGTCCGCATCTCACCTCGAGCCTGAAGCTATGGACACGGACGCCTCTTCGTCCGCTGCTTCATCTCAGTATGGCGCACCTAAGCCAACCCTCAGCACTTTGCCACCAGAGGTTAGTACAAGCTTATCTGCTCTTTCTTGGGCGATACTGACGATCCATTCACATCAGCTTAAGGCGCTTATTGTTGACATGGTGAACGAAGTCGACCAGGAGGACGACGATGGCAAGTTTGACGTCTCCGAGTTTTTAGCTGTACCAACCAACTTTTCTTCGTACAGACGATGAAACCGACTCCGAAGATGAGGATGAGGAAGAGCATGATTGCTCCTCACACGGTCCCGAAGGCCACCACCACCCTGCCCCTCGTCGAGTGAAGCCTGCCCACGACTGCTCTACACACGCTCCAGGCGATCATGGACACTCGCACTCTGCCAAGAAGGCGCCGCATGATTGTTCAACGCATGCGCCTGGAGAGCACCCGATGGAGGAGGATGAGGAGGAGGGAGAGCGTGGTGTCACCTCTGGCATGTGGGCGCTTGCGTTATTGGACCGCGAGTTTTCGGAGTTGGCGCAGAAGTATATCTGGGACGTGAGTCGCCCTTTTCTTCGAAAAGTTCGAAACGAGTAGAAGACCTGATTTAAGATCGTGAACAGACCGTCGACTTGACAGAGACGTACCTTTCCGACATTGGATTCTTCCTCATCGACATTATCCCTCGCCGAGCACAATACATTACCGCCCTTAACCTTGAGCAACAATACGAAGAGTACGACGCTGCCATTTCCGAAGACACCTCGCACCCTCTCCACTCCCGATGGGCGGCCATGTCCGTCAATGACGATGAACCAGAGGACGAGCGTCGACTTCGATTCCGACGAACTCTTCTCGCCGAGATGATCCCCCTCCTACCCAATCTCGACTCTGTCCACGTCGATATGATCGATCTGGACTTGAACGGGGCTCCCGACTACCTTTGTCGGAAAGAGGTCACCAACGAGTTGAGGAAGATTGGCGGGCAAATCACTGCCAGCCTTACGATTGATGCGGACGCTCTCAGCGACGATCCATACGTTGGAGAAGGTTACCTTGCCGATTTTATCAAGTGCTTCCCGAAAATTCAACGACTCGAGATGGACATCGCGCTGAGGTCGGATGGTCGTGACCTCCTTCACCAAACTATCGTCGGACTCAAGGACCTCCGACAATTGTGTATCGGAGATGCCAACTTCGTCAACGAGGCTTTCGCCGCCCTACCTTGGACCGCCCCAATTCGTATGCTCGCACTAGCGACATGCGACGAATTATCCCTCCCATCCCTCATCACTCTCGTCAACAAACTCGAGCCAACGCTCGAAGTGCTCGACTTGGAAGAAGTCCCCGCTACCATCACTGACCGAGAAGTCGTCAAATACCTCAAGCCTCTCAACCTTTCCAAACTCACCACTCTCGTACTCTCCACCACCCACCCGGCCTCTTTCCTCTCCCTCTTCTCCAAAGTCACTCTCAGCAGTCTTTCAATCAAATCGTGCCCCGGTATCACTTACGCCGAATGGGAGAAGTTCATTGGGGAGCACGAGTCGACATTGAAGGAAGTTTGTGCGGACGATGGACATGAATTTTCGGACGCGCAGATTGAGAGCTTGGAGGTGCTTTGTTTTGCGAAGGGGATTGAATTGAGTGTTATGCAAGGGGGTGATGATAGTGAGGACGATGGAGAGGCTTGGAGTGGTGATGAGGATCCGGAAGAGTGGGAAGATGAGGAGGGGTTTGAGGATGATGATAGTGAGGAGGATGAGGAGTAGATAGGCAAATATTATAAAGGCATCTACATCTCTCCGCTGTGCTTAATCCGTTGGTCATTGTCGGATTTGTTTTTTATTAGGAAAGGTTATTGCGACATATTGCAAACAAAGTGAGCGGCTTCACTTCGGCTTGCTGGTTGTGGTGAGCCCCACTTCGGAAGTGAACCGGTCCGCTCGCCCTTGCGGGTCGGCATTGTCAGATCTCGCTCCCTGCAACCAACAACACCATGACTTCAGATTCGTCAAAAGAATGGTTCAAAGAAGTGACAGTTTACCAAATCTACCCATCTTCATTCTGCGACTCGGGTAGCAGTGGCACTGGAAACTTGGCCGGCATCACTTCAAAGGTCGACTACCTTCACAATCTCGGCGTCGACGTCGTTTGGCTCAGTCCGATCTACTCGAGTCCTTGGAAGGATGCGGGATATGACATCAGTGACTACAGAGTGCGTTCGCTTAACGCTGGAATGGGCAGTAGGACGGGCAAAGAGGAGGCTGATGATCGAATCTATTTGGGGGAGCGCAGAACATTAGGGAGGAGTACGGCACGCTGGAAGATTGGGATAAGCTCAAGGATGAACTTCATAAGAGGGGAATGAAACTCATGTGAGCTCCTTTGATTGACTGCTTCGCGACGGACATTGACCGCCAACGAAATACAGGATGGATCTCGTAGTCAACCACAGCTCAGACGAGCACGAGTGGTTCCAACAATCAAGATCTTCCAAGACGAATCCTTACAGGTTCGCGACTTCGTTCATCCTCATCACGTCGTACGAGTTCGACCCCTGACCTTCGTGCACCGCGACCCAGGGACTTCTACATCTGGCAGCCCGCCAAAACCAACGAGAAGGGAGAAAGAGTGCCACCAAACAACTGGGAGAGCGTTTTTGGTGGAGAATCTGCATGGGAGTGGGATGAGAAGACGGAGGTGAGCATAATGTCATTTCTGGCGGCTTTGTTAACTTTACTGAATATGATTTGCGCGTTCGACTCTCAGGAATATTATTTGAGGCTCTTCGTCAAAGAACAGCCGGATCTCAATTGGGAAAACCCAGCGGTCCGCGAAGCAGTCTACGATGTCATGAAATTCTGGCTCGATCGAGGCTGCGACGGTTTCCGAGTGCGTCAAGTCTCCCAAAGTCTCCGAGCCTCCTTATATTCTCTCCGCCTAATAAAGTGTTTCCTTTATGATAGATGGACGTGATCAATCTTATCTCGAAAGTTCCCGGATTTCCAGATGCAAAGCCTGTCAAGGAGGGGTTCTTACAGCCCAGTTTCGAGATGACGGCGAATGGGTAGGGAACTCACCGACTCCGCTCACGATCTTCAACGCTGATTGTGATATTGACTTTGTAGGCCACGCGTTCACGAGTTCCTGAAGGAGATGAACCGTGAAGTGCTTTCGAGTGCGTTTTCCTTCTACTCGTAGGCGAATCGCGACATCTGACCTATGTAATTGATTCTTCTTCAGAGTACGACACCATTACTGGTACATTTCACACATTCTCTCAACATCTTGAAACCTTCACTGAGCGCACCTCTTGTCCTCAGTCGGAGAAACTCCCTTCAGTCACGACACCTCAGTCCTGCTCGAATACAGGTACGTTCCCCGTTTTAGTTGCCTTTCTTCTGCCAGACTTATTCAATTGCTTAACAGTCGGCCGGAGAATAAGGAGCTTCACATGGTCTTCACTTTTGGTGAGAAAATTGGGTTTGATGATTCCGATATGCCAGCTAACAGTTGTGGGCGCGAGAAGAGCTACATGATGTCGATGGTACAGACGGCGCGCCGATGGTTCGAAGACCGTTCCAGTTGCGAGAGTTCAAGGAAGTCTTGGAGAAGTATCAGCGAGATCTTTGGGGTCAAGGTTGGAATAGTCTTTACCTGGTGAGCTCTGGTTTGATTGATGAAGATCGCCTTGTTCGCTTGCTGATAGTTTCCCTTTTGCGCGCGATAATAGGCCAATCATGTCAGTGGCCGGGGTGAATCAAGGAAGCGTCCCTTCTCTGACTAAGTCTCCCATAGGATCAAGCGAGGAGTGTCACTCGCTTCGCCAACGATTCTCCAGAGTACAGGGCTCGCTCGGCGAAGGTACTTGCGACGCTGCACAACTCCTTATGTGGCACAGTTTAGTGAGCTCACGAGCGTCGAAGCTCTTCGATCCCTACAGTGCTTATCATTGAATTCTTTTCCAGTATCTACGAGGGCGACGAAATCGGAATGAAGAACATTCCGAAAGACTGGACAATCGAAGACTTTCCCGACGTCGCGACTCAGATGTATTGGAAAACGTGAGGTGCAAGACTTCTGCTTTCCATTTGATGCTTACTTCGATTCGTGAAATTTTCAGGCAGCTGAAGGAGCGCAAGTTGACTACTGGCGAGTCCGACCCCGACATGTCAGACATTCTGCAGAACGTCCTGCAGAAGGCTCGCGACAATGCTCGAACGCCAATGCAGGTAAGTGAATCCAACTTCAATACCTTTCGGATTGAGCTCACCTCATCATTGCCCTGGTAGTGGAACAACAAACCTCACGCGGGCTTCACCACCGGCAAACCATGGATGAGGGTCAACGACGACTTCGCGGACGGATGGAACGTCGAAGATCAGTTGGACAACCCCGATAGCGTCCTAAATTACTGGACTAAGGTCCTCAAAGTCCGAAAAGCTAACCCCGTTCTCGTGTGTCCTAATACTTTGCTTGCGAACCTTGCCTCTTTATTAACCCGGCGCCTTGACAGGTCCATGGCGACTTCACGCTCCTCGACCGCGCAAATCCCTGCATCTTCGCGTACTTGCGAGAGTGGAAGGGATCAAAAGCATTGATTGTGCTTTCTTTCACTCCGGGAGAAGTCGTTTGGGATGTGCCGGACGAGGTCGGCGACTTGGAGAGTGCGAAGTTGTTGATTGGCACGCTGGGAGAAGAGACACCAAAGTTGGAGAAGGAAAGGATGATTAAGATGGCGCCGTTCGAGGGGAGGATTTACTTGCTTTGAAAAAATGATGCAAACTGGTAAGAAATCGACTTTAAAGAGCATGGACAGCTGAATCGAGTGTCAGGATACCCCCGCTGACCAGGGCCGCGAAGGCATTCTGCGAAGTCGGTGAGCGCCCGCCAGTACTTCTGGTGTACACCTTTTCTTCCGGGTCAAAAGTGTTCACTTCTCTCTCACTTTCTCAACCTCTTCCTCGCATAAGCAGGTCATTGACGCGCTTACAAATATTGTCGCGCAAGTACCCGGTCACCTTGTGCTTCGCCCCGCATTTTCAATGATGCGCCGATCGGCACGGACTCGCCCCACCAGTCCTCGCTTTCTTCTCAAACTTCTCCCTTCCGCCCCCACTTACACATCACCACAACACCCCGCCAAACCACTCGCAAGACATGTCTGCTCCCTACCACGGATCCTGCTACTGTGGAGACATTGAGATCGAGCTCGCCGACGAGATTGATGGAGGTATCCTCTGTCACTGCCGTAGTAAGTCGGACATACATCTCAAACCTATCTATTCACTACTGACACGCTCTTATCACCTCAAGCTTGCCAGAAGCTGCACACGCACAACTCGTACAACGTTCAGTCCACTCAAGACAAGCTCAAGGTTGTCAAGGGAAAGACGGCTGTTAGTCTCGCAATCTTCTCACCATCCCCACCTTTTTAAAAATCAGAAAGCTTACATCACCCACCTCTACCCTTGGTAGATCTACAAGGACGACAAGACCGACTCTGGAAGTGCCATCTATAGGCACTTCTGCGGCAACTGTGGATCCGCTCTCTTCTCGTTCCCTGACCTCTTCCCAGGGGCCGCTTTTGTAAAGGTGAGCTCTTCATTACCTCAAAGTCGTTTTTGTAAGAACAACGTTGACTTGTTACGACATTTATAGATCGGAGCCCTCGACCGCGCTGCCGAGATCAAGCCCAAGGCTGAGATTTGTACGTTTCCTTCGGAAGTCTTTTTGGTCTCCAAACTAATCCAGTTCATGACTGTAGACGTCGATACCGCCATGGGACACTCTGTGCTGTACGTTTTTTTGTAGCTTTGTTCAATCGCGCTTGCTGACGTTGCGTTCCTGCGAGCAGTAAGAAAGACGCTGGAACCAAGCAATTCGAGGGGTTCATGGCCAAGGAGGTTTAATCCCGTTCATATAATACGTTGAAGAGTGACAGGCTTCGTAGTGTCACTGGATTTGTAAATACGAATGAAAGTCTCGCAGGGTCAAGCAGAGCCGACTCTGCGCGTCAGATGCACGAGTTGTTTCCTTCTTCGAGTGAACCTTTATTCTATTGAAACCAATGATAGCTAGATCTCTATGATCAGCTTTTCTACTGCGCTGCTTATGAAAATCTCGTTGAGATCAAAAGACGGCGTTGCACCGTGTTGACCGTATCGCGAAGCTCCCGGATGTATTCAACGACTTCTGCCGTGTCTAATGTACTCCTTGTATGCGTGCATAGTCTCATGAGAAGCTTTCCACATAATAGCTGCATGTTTGATTCACCTGTTTTTTTTTCGAAGTAGAGTCTGCCGTTTGTCTGCCGATAATCGACTTCCGTTCAGTCATTTCCTCAATGAAGTACAGTAGCTGTTCTTCCATATATCCCTCCCCTTCACGGTACTTTCTCGGCCTTTCCACCGATTTCACGAGTCTTCCCACTGACCGCTGCCGCCTGTAGCAACAAATCGGCCATCCCCTTCCCCGTGCACCATTGTCCTTCACCCTCCTCCCCTTTTTCCAAGTCTTCCCGCAAGTGCTTCACGACATGCTCTCGAGCTCTCTTCAGGATTGAGGACGGAGTGGTGCGGGAAGCGCGATACATGCCGTACAGCCGTCTCTTTGTCGGTGGCGGAGCCGGCATCGAAGTTGATGGTGAGCCGGATGTATTTGGGCTGTTCGAGTGTGACGAGATGGATGCTTCGGCATTGGAGGCGATGCAAGAAGAGTGGTTGCAATGCCAAATCCCAGCGGTCCAACTATAGTATTCCGACAAAGAAAACTTGGATGGTGGGCCCCAAGGGTGTGCGGGAGAAGGGTTGAAAGACGAGTCGTCAGATGAGGATCCATGGCTTTCGATTCGTTGATTTTTCGCTGATGTGGAATCCGAGGCATTGGTCGACGAGCGCCGACGAATAGTAGGTGGCGGAACTGGGATATGGTAGGAGCATGCCGCGAAGGACGGGAACGGCGATCGAGTAGGAAGTGGTCTCGTACGGCGCTCCTACACGTACAAATTTGATAAGCTGAGCCAGCGGAAACTTAAAAACAGCAAAAAAGAGTGTTCGCTTACGTCCGGTAAACCTTTCGGTACTGGCGCCACGCCTTCCTCCTCATCTGATGCCACGTTATATGGCAAAAATTGAGTGCATGGCTCAATTGGAGATATGGGATACTCGAAACTAGAATCTGGTGCCTATGGAGGCCGGCGTGTCAGTCAGTGCTCGTGTCGGCTGGGCGACGTCGCCAAGGAAAGTTCCAAACCACAAGAGCCTCGATCCTCATTTTATTACCGGGCATCGTAGGAGACATCTGAGGAGGTTCGCGCCATGATTTTTCCATAAGTTTTCGCACCAGACGAGACTGACCAGTCAGACCGAAGCTCACCATTTGGGGAGACGATGAACTCGTAACGCAAGCGGCGCCATCAAATTTGGGCAGAACATCAACAATAAATGAAAGTGTCTTCTGTACGAGCACGAGTGAATCCGTGACGGACTTCAGGGACTGTAGAGAAATTTCATGTCATTTCGTCTTGGTAGGCGAGGCGAGGCGAGGCGACGAGGTTTTCTCGCAAAACCCCATAAAGGAAGTGAACTGACCTTGACTTTGAGCAAGCTACTTGGATCAAAGTCCGTGAGAAACTCTTGAAACGAATCTACACAAAACGGAGCCATGCAAGGTCGTCAGCTTCCGTTCCTCACATTACCGTTTCCCCCACACGGATGAGCTAGGCTCCCTCGTCTCCCTGATCGACAATCAACGCACCTGCAGCCCTTGCTAGCTGTTCAACCTCGATCTCAGAGCCTGAAGAACATTGGGGAAGCGCTGGAGGTGCCAGCTGATACACCGAGACCGAAACTCGTCAGGCTGTGCGAATCGGGAACAATCACGATGGTGCTTACGGTGGACTCATGATAGGTGGTTGAAGCACGAGTGAGGCTTATGGTTTCCATCTTGAAGACTTCTGAAGGAACTACACAGTCAAGGAGGGAGCCGAAGGAGGTAGAACGGACGACTTGGGAGACCGACGAAGTTTAGCTGCGGGAGGGGCCAACTCTGCTTTTCGGTTGGGCTAAATGCTTGGGAAACCCTGTGCGGCGTCCAAGGGAGCCAACAGAGCGGCAAAGAATAGGCTTCAATATCATCGGAGCTTGACTGGGGTCCCCGACCAAGGGTAGCCAAACATCCGGGGCGTGACGTTGGCCGGCGGCGTGGGGGTGAGAGTGGCGTCGCCAAGCTGGCACCAATACACCCAGGTAAGCGCATGCACCATACTTCTGATACTTTTGGATAATTATCCCTATCCACCCGAAGAAGCCCAGATAAATTGACTGCACTTTGTGTGCTCTTCGAGACGGGTTTCCCGGCCGAAGCATGGAGGGAAGACTGGAGGCGACGGCGGAAACGAGTGTTGTCGCGTACTTTCGCAGGGGTGGGACTTTGCTCGGCTGCTACAGTTGTACATTTTTCTCGCCCGTTTGTGATTGCAGAAGACGCAAACTTGTTTTTTTGATAGCAGAATGTGACGACGCATGCTCCTGGCGCTGCCCTTGGCTGTCCTCCCTCTTGGTCATCAACTCTCACCCTGCTCCCCGCCAAGAAATCTGAAACAAATCTCACAATCAAACACAAAAGCTTCCAAAACTGCAACTGTACGTCAATTGGCTCTTCTGACACCTGCTTCTACGGCGCTGAAAAAAGTGTCTCAGCGAAACTTAAGAACTTCCTCATTCAGACAATGCTTGAGATTTGGTTCTTTCTTTCCGCCTTATGGAACATTGCACACAATAAAAGCCTTTTGAACCCTTTGACCTCCTGTTCAGGGTTTTTGTCTTTTTTGTGATAATTGTTATACCTCCAGTGTGGAGCAGAGTTACGTACGGACTCTTCTCATCCCAACGCCCACCACCACCCTTCAATAAGTCGACAGCACCGCTACGCCGGATCGTTACCAAAGCAGCACATTTACCATAAGCCACCTCGACACCCCAACTTAAACTGAAAAGCATGCGTAGAGGTCCACGACCAGGGTTAGTTGCGATGAGCTGGGTCGGGTTCAGCGCCATTCCTTCAGCAGTGGCGGTCGAGGCTGTGAACGTCACTGAGGTACGTTACTCTGAGCTTCTGCGTGTCCAGTTCTGGGAAGGGAATAGACGCTGACCACCTAGCAGTCAATCTCAAGTGCGACCACTCAGAGTCTAGCTTCGCAAGCGACTTCCCAAGCCGCTTCGCAGACTGTTTCCGCCGCGAAAGGATTCGTTACAGGCAAGTCTTGCACAAGCAGAACTTCCCGCAAATAAGGCTTCGAGCTCACAAGTACTCTCAGTGGTACGAGGTGCCAACCTCCTTATGCACGACGTAAATCACACAATAGCTTCAAGTGAAACTTGGAGCGCCGAAGCCAACGGACAACTCTTCAAAAGTCTTTCACTAATGCAGGTTCGTCCGCCAAATACCTTCATATCTTAAGCTTTCTTGGCGGTCTGACTCCTTTGACAATGCCACAGGAAAGCATCCTCATCGTCGGAACCTTCATCATCTTCGCCCTCCTCATCGTCGGCATCATCCTTGTCTACCAACGCCTCCCACCAAAAGAATCATCCATCATCACTTCATCTTCAGGCTGGAACTTTGCAGACCGAGCGACTGCTATGCCACGGAGAGCTAGTTTAGCGATCATTAAAGAGCACAGGCGGAAGAGTTATCACTTGAAGGGGATGCCGCGGGGCAATAAGATTGATATGAACGCGAAGGGTTAGTGTGGATATGGCAGTGTGTATCAGTATCGACAGTAGTAGATTGTACTTCTGTATTCAACGCACCACGATTTGTGACCAATTGAGCGACGCGAAAGATCTCGAGAAGCCGCCGTAACGCGAAACGCTGAACGAAACTCATGCCTCCGACTCCCACTCTCGCAGAGCCGTAAAGGGCCCGATAGCAAAATCCAGTGGTCTCAAATGATACAATGCTTTCAAAAATGGGGGGGGGAAGAACAGATCCATGCTTCACCTCCAACTTCAATCTAAGAAATCCGACTTACCGAAAACAGCCCACTATCCACCAGCAGCAGTCTGTTTCTCCTGACTCCGATTGAACACTGAAATGCTATTCAACAACGATCCCAATTTGTTCTTCTTCGGCGTCACGTGTGGAGGCGGCGGCGGCGTCGAAACTGGGATGGGTGCGGAAGGAGTGGATTCGCGACTTGATTTGGTGCTGGTTGATCTTCCGAGTTTGAGAGACGAGGGCGTCGGCGTAGGGACGGGAGCTGAGGTGATAGGAATGGGAGGTGAAGGGAGTGGAGAAGCCAAGTCGGCCGTGTCGGTACTGGCGTCCTTGAGTTCCGGTTTCGCAGGTCTCGAAGTCGAATACGGTCTCGGATGAGGACTCGGTTGTCGCCAATCGCGTACGGTGGCTACTGATCCAGATCCAGGGATGGCAGCGTAATCCGTAGAGCTGACGCTGGAAAAGCTGGAGAGTGGCGTATGATTCCTCGAGTCGAACGTCGATCCAGTGGAAATAGTGCCGTTACGAGTACTACTAGGACTCAAGTCCCCGACTCGCATACGCTGTTGCCTCTCGCGTCGACTAGAAGCAGACGACCAATGACCAACATCTCCTCCACTCCTCCCTCGCGGCTCCTCTCCCTCCGCTCCACGAGATTTCGACGATCCCCAACTCGAAGTGCCGGCTTCATAGCTCTTCGTACCAGAGCTACTACTAACTCCTCTCACCCCCTGCATTTTAGCCGGCGCAGAATAAGTATCGGCACGATCTCCGAAACTCGCGTTCCTTTCTTGCGCTCGCTGCTTGAGAGCATTTAGGTCCTGATTTCCATCCATGACGAGTCCTCGCATTCGGCCAAAGACTCCTCCACTACCCGATTTGGAAGGCTTCTTGCTAAGATCAACGCTAGAAGTGGAAGTGGTGGACCGAAGAGCGGAAGTCGACTGCGTTCCAACCGAATGCGAAGGTCGAGTGAAAGTAGCTTTGCTGAGCTCACGAGCGAGATTCTCAGATGCGGCGGCTAGCTCCAGGAGTTTTCGCTCGCGGGATTCGTCGACGGTAGGCAAAGAAGTGGGGGATCCAGGTGAAAGAGGCGAAGGAGTAGGCGGAGATGTATCGCCAGGTAGTCGAGCGGTTGTTCGACCTTTCCTGGCTCCTCGCTTTCGTCGCTTCGACTTTGGGTTGATCGTCTCCGGCTCGCCCCAGCATTTGACGTCACCACCTCCACCGGAGGAAACTTCACGCTCTTCAACGACCTCAGTTCCTTCTTCAGGCGCCTCAAAAATAGTTGTTGTCGAGTCGACTGCTTCGCTGGAAGACTCGCGAAGAGGTGAAGTGGCGGGGAGGATTGGCTCCGCAACCAAGGCAGAAGGGAGCTTAGGCGAAGGGATCGGAGCGGGAGAGAGTCGAGGTGAAGAAGTACTCGGCAAGACAAGTGCCGGGCTCGGAGGAGTCGCCAAAAGAGTCGACGAAGAAGGTGGAAAAGAGGGGGAAGGAAGGGGTTCATCGTCCTCGAACGGCGAGAATCCCCTCACGGGGGAGATAGAAAAGTTGGGTGACTTCCTACTCGGTCCAGTCGAGAAGGCTGGGAAAGCGGAAGGTAGTAATCGATCCTCCTCCGCTTCATCGACGTTTGGTAGTTCTTCTCGCAGATCGGCTGGCATCTCCTCCAGGGCGGAAAGGTTTGATACGGGTGCGAGCTGGGAAAGCAAACTCGGTGCGGTAGTAGACGAGATCGAGATCGAGTTCGAAGCCGGATGTTGATTCGAGTTCGAGTGAGTGTTATAAACCGTTCCAGCCGAACTCGGCGGTCTCGAGCTAATCAAATGGAAAGTCGAATCCGACACACTTCCTCTCCTCCCAACTCCCTCACCCATCATCATAACAAGCCTACTAGCCCACTTCCCAAATTCCCCAGCAGTGACTCTCGTCCTCATCTTATCACCTTCCATCTCCAATACGTCGCAGAATACTCGAGTGGAAAGGAACGTCGCGACTTCTTCTCCGATTGATTCGAAACGATCTTGGAAGAAACCGACGGGGTCGGCTACGTAGGCTGCGAAATCGGGGTCGGAGAGACAAGGGTCGGACCAGGGGTTACGGTGGTAGAGGAGATTGAGGAGGACGAGTCCGAGAGACCAGACGTCGGCTTGGCGAGGGTCGTAAGTCGGGTTAAGATTGTTGCGGCATTCTGTAATCATCGATTCATCTTCATCAGCCATCGTCCTTCATCACCCCTAACAAGGTCGACTCACCATAAGCCATATAAGGTTTACTCCCACAATCAAAGTCCTCACACTCAGCCTCCCTCGTTCCCAATCCCCAATCCGTAATCTTAACAATAACTCTCCCAGCCGTCCCACTCGCTCTCTTCCCACCTTCCTCTCTCCCATCCATAACAATAAAGTTCTCCGGTTTAATATCCCTATGAGAAATCCCAACATCATGACACGCCTGAATAGCCGTACACATCTGTCCAAACATCCTCGAGATCAACCTCAGCCTCTTTCTTGACAATAATGAGGACTCGGTAGTGGAGGAAAGTAAGGAGGGGGAAGGTGGAGTACGATCGGTTTCGCCATTCCTTCCGGTCATGTAAGATTTAGCATTGGTGATCGTCCTCGAAAGAGCTGATTCATCCTCGTCCTCTGAAGTGGGAAAGTGGGCGCCGTTGAGAGTGATGGGTTGAGAAGCGGGAAGAGGAGAGTGGTGTTGGAAGGGAGATTGGGCGCGAGAATGGAGGTTGTAGAGGTCTGAATCCGAGTCGTCTGCTTGTAGCCAGAAGAAGAGGTCTTGACCCGGGCAGTATTCGAGAACGAGGAAGAGCCAGTCGTCCGTTTCGTAGGCCTGCGCGGATTGATTGTCAGCCTTTCCTTTCCACTTACCTCCTCCAGGACATTATTGGAAAGACCCACCCCATAAAGCCTAACAATATACTCATGTTCCGGCAAAGCCCTATGCAACACGGCCTCTCCTCTCTGAATCTCAATCAACTCATCGGTCAAGTCCTTCTTACAAAGACACTTGAGTGCGAAATTCCTTCCATACGTGGGCGTTGGGGACGGCATGAATGGATCTGCGGCCCATGAGGCTGGGGTAGGGGTGGACGACATTGAGAAGTCGAATGCGGTCGAAGCGTCGATTGGGGAGAGGGTGTCGTCTGGGTATGGATCTGGGTCGTAGAGGACTTCTCGGACCAAGTAGACGCTGCATGCAGTGGACACAAATGAATCAAGTCAGCTCTCGCCCTTCCGTTCCCTTCCCTTCACTGCCCTCCCT
>JASZXU010000488.1:0-20217 GCA_035521515.1 Phenoliferia sp. Uapishka_3 | reverse complement strand
GGGTAGGAAGTGGGGGAGTGGGAATTGGGGAAGTGCTGTTGAAGGTCGGGAGGAGGATGGCCGAAGTGAGAGTGGAGGTTATGGATGCTGCTGGTGAGTTCTAATATTTCAAAACTTGAGGTTTGTCACTGATACTTGTTGGTGAGTGAAGGGTACGAACTCGATTCGACGGGACATACATTCGATACGATGTCAAAGAATGAGAAAGGCTCCTCGACGACTTTCGTAAAATTCTCTATTGCACCTTCGACTACTTTAAGACTCGGAGCAATCCTTCGACCGGTGACAACCGTTTCTACTAATACACCTTCAACCAGCGTCATACCTTCGACGAAGACGACCTCGTCGAATCACGCCTCTTCGATTTTGTTTGGAATACTCTTCGCGCTCATCACTTTCCTACTCTTCAATCCCCCAAACTCCCCTCTTACATTCTTTTCACCCCAATCTGCATCCTCGACAATACCCATCCTACCTCATCCCATCACTTCCGTGCTCCTCGCTCATCCAGTGCACGTCGCTCCCCCGCCGTCACCGACGACGAGCTCCCCAACTTCCGCCACAACCAAATTCATCGACGAATTCCTACCCTCTCCTATTCCAACTGTAACTCCACCGACAACAGAAGAGAAGCAAGGGAAAGAATTGGGGAAACCTTTCGAGTGGGATTGGGAGAGACTTGTTGGGATCAAGTTGGGCTTGAGAGCGGGGGAGATTGTGAGGAATGTTTTGGAGTGGTTGGGTTTGTTTTTGTAGGAAGATTGTATGGAGGAGGGGGGGCGATGGGACGTATTAAGTTGTTGTGCTGGAAAGTTGTTTTGTTGGAATTGCAGGTGGACGACGAGTTGACGTCGCGCGGCAGGGGTTTCGACTTTTTGACGTGGGCGTGCGACCGAGGCGCGGGAGTAGGCTCCTAGTCGGTACTTAGATGGAAGTTAGGAAGACTGTCAGGATAGACATTGACACCTCCAAGCTCGCTCCGCCTCGCTGGCTCATCGCGAAAGATGTGCGTACCTTGCTGCGTCCTTCGCTCGGCCGTTTCTCCAAAACTGCACCTGACTGCCTTGACCCCTAATTATAGTATTGATTCGCTTACCGCCTTCTCCGTGGCAGTCGGTAAAGAGCTCCCCAACGAAAAAGTAAAAAGTTACACCGAGGAACTCGTGAAGGAACAAGAACTCGCGGCCCAGCTGGCCCAGCGCCTCCCAGAAATCCTCGCCACCACTTGCACTTCCGTACGTTGATCCCAATTCCTCTTCCATGCGCCAAGTGTCCATCAAACAGACTAAACTATCTTCCTCGGCCCATTTCGGGCCAAGAAAATAGAATCTGATTGATTTTGTTACGTCATCAAATTGAGCGGTTAGGACCTGTTATGGACGGACCTGGTGCCCCCACGCTCGCCCCGGAAGGTGCTCCGCAGGGAAAACCGGGCAACGCACACTCCCTCAAAAACGAATCGTGGCTTCTTCCTCCTTCTCTATCGTGTTTCATTTCCATCTTCTGCGTTCGTCCTGTCAGATCTCGCGAGCTTCTTACTCTTTCACTAACAACGCCATGTTTCGTCAATCAGGTTACGAAATGCTTCCCCAAATTGAACTTCCTAAAAAGCCTGTGGGTCGAACGGAACATATTGAAGACTTGTCTTCGTACGAGTTTGGAGCAGGAGGTCAAGAAATACTTAAGAATGAGAGGCTGCTGAAAGATGAGACGAACGAGAAGGTGCGTCGTCTTGTTTCTCCTCCGACCGGGCGCCGCCGCCACTGACAGCTCCGCGGCTCCGTTTACTTAGATGGGCGCCTTTACGTATCTACTTGCGGGTGCAGCAGCTCTTTCGGGTTTTTTGTGAGCGAAACTCTTTGTATTCGTGGTTGGACTTTGCTGACACTCGCGTTTTGTAGATTTGGATGTGAGCAGCTCTTGAGCTCCGGCCGCTCGCCGCTTTCAATCACTGACCTTTCTCTCCTCGCACAGATGATACTGGAGTGATATCAGGTTCGTGTATTCATATTCCTTCTTTGGCTCTCCTACTCATGTTTTCGTCCCTAGGTGCCCTTGTCAACAGTACGCACATGCTTTCCTCAATCGATTCGAACTCCTTTGGCTGACATGACGGCTCGGTTCAATCTAAAGTTGGGACAGATATTGGTGGCGTACGCTGTTTAAAGTAGTTCTTTCATTTCCCGAGACTGATCTCCTTCCAAACAGAAACTCTTGACCGACATCGAGAAAGAATGGGTCTCGGCTGCCACGTCGTGCGGCGCTTTGATTGGAGGGTTACTGGGGGGAAATATCGTTGATAAATACGGCAGGAAGTGGATCTTGGCACTTGGAGATGTCTTCTTCGTAGTAGGGGGTGCGCGTACCTCCATTCTTCCTCTTAGAAGCTATTCGCTGACTCCCAGCGAAGCCATCCTGGTGGCGACATCGTTTGGTCTCGTCCAGATTATTATTGGTCGCATTGTGCTAGGTAAGCTCCATTCAGAACGTCGATCGTACTATCCTGACCATTCTCTCGACAAAGGATTTGGTGTTGGAATCGCGGCAGCCGTGACTCCGATGTACATTGGTGAAATCGCACCTACGAGGTTCAGGGGGTGAGTTCGCTGCTATGTGCAGTAAGACGACATTTACTGACGCCCGACTTCTTCCAGTGCACTGGTCACTATTCAATCAATCATGATCACCTTGGGCCAGATTGTTTCCTATGCCTTCGCGGCTGGAATGACTTTCCACGGCGGGTGGAGAGCACTTTTCGCCATCAGTCTCGTTCCTGCCACTTTCCAGGCTGCCTTGATGTAAGCTTCACCACATTTATGCTGTTTTCTCTGCTAATTCGGCTTTTTGATCAGTCATTTCCTGCCCGAGAGTCCACGTTATGATTTGATGAACGGTCGGAAAGACGCTGCCGTCAAAACTCTGAGGTTGGTCTACAAGGGGGCGTCTGACGAAAGTGAGCCTTCCCATCCTTGAGCTTGCGATGGATAGTACTCATCATACTCATACTCTCTACAGTGATCGAATGGAAGCTACAAGGCATGACCGAGACTGTCAGACTTTCGAAGGTTTTCCAAGAACGGTGGCCACTCGCTCAGCGTCTCTCCATCATCGCAAAAACTGGGGCTTACCGTCGACCAACGATCATCGCTTGTGGACTTATGGCGTTCCAGCAACTGTGTGGCTTCAACTCTCTGCTCTATTATAGTGCGACAATCTTTGAAGCCGCTGGGTTCGTTTTTCATCCCGTGCAGAGGTTGCTCAGGTACGTTATTGATCCACAACGACTCCTCGTCTCGCAGTTTTACAAACGGAGCAGCAGTTGGATTGATCGTTGCCGGGACCAACGTATGTCCAGCCTCTCAATATTTTCTGCGCGATAAGGTCCTGATTGGTATCGAGCAGTTCATATTCACAATGGTCGCCTTTTTCTTGATGGATCGCGTCGGAAAACGACGACTTCAACTCCTCACCTACCCCGGGATCGTTTTTGGGCTTGTAATGGCGTCGGTCGCATTTCACTTCATGACAGTCGACACTGGCGGGAAGGTAGGCCGGAGCCTCAGGCCATTTGAAAGAAACGCGGTGCTGACACAATCTAACACCCAGCTCATCACCGGCTATACCGACTACCCGCAGAGCTGGACCATTCTCATGATAATCAGTCAGTCGCAAGCACTGCAGGGACGCATTGCTTCGATCTTTGCTCATAACCCTCATTCCTTAGTGATTGTTGTCTTTGTCGCCTTTTACGCCACCTCCCTCGGAAATCTACCCTGTGAGTCATACGCAGCTCTTTGAAGTTTTCTTTGCTTGAAACTGACCTCTCTACAGGGCACTCGGCGGAACTTTTCCCTCTTGAGATCAGGGGAATGGGTTCTTCTCTCCTCACGGCGTCTTGCTGGGCCTGCAATATTTTGATCAGTGGTCAGTCCTTTCGCTCACTTCATTTTAAGGCACGTCACTCACCTGCTTGAACGTTCAGCTACATTCCTTTCCTTGTTAAACGGTGCTGGAGCCGCAGCCGCCTTCGGAGTTTGTGAGTCGCCTCCACCGCTTCAGGTCAAAATTACACAACTGACTTTTACCTCTCCCAGATGCTGGAATTGGATTTGTGAGCCTGCGTTTCGGCATTTCACCGAACCAGCGGCTAACTTGCTTTGATACAGCTTGGTCTCGTGTTTGTATACTTCTGTTATCCGGAGGTGGCGGGACTCGTAAGACCCTCCCCTGCTTACGCCATATTTTCAATCGCTGATCCCAAAAATTGTCCTTCCAGTCCTTGGAAGAAGTCCAGACTTTGTTCGTTGAGGACTTCGGGATCAAGGCTGCTCGCTCTCTCAAGAAGCAGCACATGCAAGTTCGCATGAAAGCGGCCGAGGACGCTGACAAGGCGGACAAGGCAGACAAGGTGTCGATGGTGGAGGGGACTTCGACATAATTAATCCTATTTTCTTGCCCCAGAAACGTTTATAGATGTACAATTCGTTTTACCGCACATAGATATGACTTTGGTATTGTTTGTTAGTAGTATGATTTTGTAACACCTGAAAATGTCAGTACCTTTCGACGAAAGCTTTACCTTTCTTTTTCTTTGAAGAAACTCAGATGTCGTGGTGCTGCTTGACGTACAGATCGGACACAGATCTCAGCTCGCCTTGCCACCCCTCGTTTCGAGAAGCCATAAACTGCTCTTGCCGTCTGGGCCCTCGAGAGTAAGGTGCATCCTGCTGCTCGACAGAGGGAATGTTGTGCAAGCAAGTCTGTTCTCAACTGTATGTAATTTCTTCTTGTGCTTCTCAAAGGAAGTCGGAATCCGACATAATTAGCTTCAACAGCGAGGTTGTCGACGAGGGAGGGAGTCGCAGGAAAGGATTGCGAAAGCGGTGGATAGTGCGTGTTTGTCGGAAGCGGGTCCTAGAGTTTAGATTTAAGATTTGGAGACTATGTATGTCGAGGATGTGGAAACTAAGAAAGCAGGAGAGGGAGAGGAAAGTGTCCACCGCGCATTGGATTCGTCACCTGGCGACTTGTGACTGGTGTGCTGGTGTTTTTGTACCTCATAACTGTGTGATGAATCTCAGCGTACCTCGATATTTCACTCGTAATCTTGAGCTTTCATGGCTCTTACGTCGGCTGCGAGCAAGAAACTTGGCAAAACGGAAGCTGAGATACATAGGCGAAGTCGCCGCTCCCGAAGTCCACGCGAGAGCACTCGTCCGACGCACCACACGTGTGCAAACAAGTTTCACGCCCACGAAGAGACTCTAATTGACCGTCCATGTGCATCAGGTCCATTCCGGGAATTTACTACATTCACACATTCCAGCTCTATAGCCTTGATGATCGTACATAGTGACCTGCTTCTACCGTGGGCAGGGTTCAAATCCCTGTTACACCTTGTGTCCTCAGCCGTCGATCTACTGAAGTGAAATCTGAGATTGAAATTCTGCGGGGTTACTGTACATGGAGTACATTTTTTAAAGGAGACTGTGACATCTCGATGCAATGGTTGGCGAGGAGCTGATTGTGCGGTACTCTTTTGATGAAGCCAGCAGGGATTTGGCTCTTTTTTGCCCTGTAGAGGAACTGTACAGAGTGAGAATGACAGTACAGTATGCGGAAGAGACATGCGGCCTTTAGCAGAATGTTTGGCCCAGTGTCATATAGAAGTGGCATGGCAGATTGATGGGTCAACAGATGGGGCTTTGGCCGAGCGGTCTAAGGCGCCAGCTTAAGGTTGATCTCTCACGAGTGACACGCTGGTCCGAAAGGGCGTGGGTTCAAATCCCACAGGCCTCAGTACATTTTTTGTGGAAAACACGAAGCGAAGTGCGCGAAATCTTTTCCTATCCGAGTCCAATCTAGTCCAATCGTAAGCAATCATTGTGATTGTTGGTTCTTGTTTTTGGGGAGGGCGAGATCAATTTGCACTGGATGGTAGCGCAGAAGCCGGGCCACCTCCTTGGAGGATGTCGTCTCATGGCAAGCCAGATCTCTGTGATACTCTTTCAGCGAATCGGGTGTGGTCCCAGATACATGTTACAATGTCTGGAGTGTTATGCAGATGTCTTGCCCTCCAGACACACGGTCTTCAGTAAGCTTTGACAGTCAAGACTATAGTCATTTGTGCTGCCAGAAAGGTCAGAAGGGTTGATTATACTTACCAATAAGCAATCGATATATTATTTACCTCATATACCCCAGGCTTGCAAAGCCGTGACGGTCAAGGGGTTCACACCCGCCGCGCGCGAAGATTCTTGCCGAAGGTTCGCAATGGACAAAGTAGCGAGGTCAATAGAGGCTATAGCGTCCGCTAGATCCTGATTACACGCATACGGTGGGGGTTTAGTCGACATACGCTCGCCCGTAATCTCCTATGGAGACACTCGCTTCAGTAAAGTAAAGACTTAGCCGCCATCTTCAAAAGGAGCAGCGTACGGAAGATTCCGTGAGATTAGAAGTATTGAGCGAACTGGCCGAGTGATTCCCGGTGGCTGATATGTATATATTTATATTACTAGGAGCTTCCTGTTGAGTTTGTAACTTGCTCAGTTTCCACGCTGCCGGCCTTTGAACGGGCAGGACTGACTGGATCTGAAGTCGTGCTCTTGAAAGAGTTGACATCTTTCAAGCGAAACGAAGGGTTGGCGGTGTCTATTTCTGGGAGTTTGCTGGGTCTTAGTAATGACGTAGTAACCAGTAATTACCAATGACTGCAGATGAAATCACGGCGACGCACCTTCGAGGCGAGTCCACCAACTTGGCTCGTCGCTTCGCACTTGATGAACCCATTCTTCCCATGTAGCTGAGTATTAAGAATGCCATGAGTATACTAGCTGAGCGATGGCGAAAGGACAAGGGACAATGCACGTACCTGCCCAACGAGCCACTCTGTAAAATAACGCCCCTTTGACTTGAAGCGCTCGGTCGTCGGGCGCTACTGCTGGAATGGTCCCCGTCTGTCTGTACCAGTCTTCGAAGGCCTGGATGTCCGAGTAAACATTTCCTGCTCGATCTGGATGCCTTGAAATGATTTTAGCAGAGTCGGAGGCGAGGCTGCGAAGGAACGACCAGCTTTCGCTGAGCATCGCTTGGTGGCGTTGCGCGACTTTGAAGGTGCGGGAGTCGGAAGGAGGGGGCAGGTGATGCAAGGAAGTTGAAATTTGTGCTGTGTAGGTAGTGAGATATGGCTCGAGGAGCTCCGTAGGCACCGGAACCAGGTAGGCGGATCTGGTGAGATTTGAAGGAAGTTCATCGCGGAGCCACGGCCCGCCAAAGGAACCGTCGGATGGGTAGTACACGAGCATCCAGACGTAAAAAAGAATAAACAACCCGCCTCCGGGTGTGATCAGACAAAAATCGGTAGCTCTCGGGCCCGAGCTTGGCAGTGAAGAGGGCCAGACGTAGCGGACTCCTGTACTACGCCGCGGTGCCGGCTCTCAGGCCGCTGAGAAATCCCAAGGAACGTCACGAACAAGTTGAAGCGCATCCATTCACACCATTGCTGATTCCGCCGCGAATTCCTGCTGAAATCAAAATCGAAGTCGGACGTCGCGACTTCGCGACATGCGGCGTTCAATTGAGAACGCACCTGAAGCGCACCTATTCGCACGCTGGGGTAGCATACAAGCGAATTACACAAAGCTGTACACGAGGTCAAGAGGATTAAGGTTGAAGGGGGAATTGACTGGCTGAGTATCGTTGGGGCTAGTCTCGCCCTCACCGGCGTATGATGGCGCAGCGGCTCCATGGATTCGTTATCCATGAGGCTCCTTGATGAAAAACTGAAGAGCCCGAGCCAATGACTGGATCTACAGACTGCTGGAGCAAGCTGCACCGTGCAAAAAGAAATACGCCGTCACGCCGGGCGGCCGCACGCGAAGTCGAGAGAAAGTCCCGAAAACTCATTTAATATTTCTATTGGATTAATAGTGAGCGTCTTACTGGCGACTTCTTTCCACCCACCTCACCTACCACACCTTCACAAAAATGTCCGACGACGAAAGCAAGGGAGTAGGTGTCTTTAAAGCTAAACCTGTACGCGCTGGCAATAGCTGATCTCGTTGTGCACTCAGACTGTTCTCCAAACCGCCGGGTTTGAGTGAGCTCGTCGTCTCCGGCCTCATCGCGCGCCGCCAGCTAACTTTGTTCGGTCCATCAGTGCTCGTTTCCCCAACACGAACCAGTCCAAGCACTGCGTAAGTCATTTTTTCGCTCTTTGTAGCTCTTGGACGCGCACAAGACGGCCAGCTCGGTTCCGATGTCTTCCGGCTCGTTCGCTAACGCTCGCGACTCCATTGCCTCTCTTACACAGTTCCAAAACTACGTTGTAAGCGGGCTTCTCACCAAGAACTTTGAGCGAGATAGGTGGTTATGACGGACGGGTGGCGGCGAAGCATTGGAAGCGGAAGCGAAGGGTTGAGAACCGGGTTCGGAGACTAGGGAAGGCAAGGCGGGATGCTGACGCCGTGAGCATTGTGTGTTGCGTGACAGGACTACTTCCGATGTGTCGACGCTAAAGGAGAGGACTTTGCCCCATGCAAGAACGTACGTTTACGGGGATTGGGCTGGATGGAGAGACCAAAGCTTATGCTCGCATTGCGTTGACAGTTCTTCAAGTCTTACCACTCGCTTTGCCCCAGTATGTTCCTTTGCTTTTCAAAGAGAAGGGTCTTGAAAGACAATGCTAACCAAGTGTTCGCTTGCCATCAGACGAATGGGTGCGTCTTGCGCTCCTAATCATCGCCTCGGGACCGCCGCTGACCTTGCTCCACTTTGCAGACCACTCGATGGGACGAGCAGCGCGAGGCCGGAAACTTCCCCGCCAAGCTTACCGCAAAGTAAACTGTTCTTGGTTCGCGATAGTGAGACGGTCAGGCGTAGAGGGAGCGGTAGAGGTATGGAAGGAAGGGCTGTGCAACTTTGTGCGGTCATCAGTCGTCCGAAGCTGGAGGAAAGTGCTCGGGGCAGTCCGCCTTATTCGGAGGGCTGGGTGGGGCGTTACGTCGAGCCCCAGGACCACTCGCGGCAGAACTTCGCGACGCTATCGAGTCCATGGAACCCCAAGTCGAACAGCTCCCACCAGAGACTTTTCGACTTGTCACCACTCCCATCATTTCAACTTCATTCTCGGTGGGAACCCCATACTCTTCAAAGCTCCCCATGTCCTCGCCTTCTCCGCGCCATCCTCCAGCTTCGAAATCGCATTCTCTGCCCAACCTCCGGTGCGACTTCCGTATCCCATCGTCTCTCTCCAGTTCGTCGACAAGTTCCACGAGCCTCTCGTTGGCTCAGCTTGCGGTAAAGCCCATGCTCCCAATAACCTGCCTGCCCACTCTTGCACGCTTGCCTGAAGTCGATTTCGCCAGCTTCGCTTTATCGGCGCTGAGGTAGGTTCTGGTGCGACTTGGTTCATGCAAGAGTCCCAAGGCCCTGGCAACGGAGCAGCTCCCCGTTTCCGAATCTGAGACCGGACAACGCAGGTCTCTAAGAACCGAAGTAATGAAGTCCCAAGTCCTTCCGAAGCGTGCAGGGTGGTGGTGAGAATTGGAATGGTAATAATTGGTGGCGAAGAAGTAGATGGACAGTTTGGAAGGGATGCGAGGCGGTAGGCGAGAATGACGTCCGTAGTGAGTCGGTCGCCGATTACGAGTATTCGATTTTGAGCGGGAATAAGCGGTGATATGGCGGGGGGATGTGATGATGATAGTGTTGGAATGCTTTTTTTATCACCTGCTGGCCACACGACTGCCCCCAAGTCTTCGCGCCGCCTTCCGAAAGCTCGTCTGAACAGTTTTCTCACTTTGGATGTTGGCGGGACCGAAGCGGGGTCAAAGTAAGCCCGCACGGATTGCGCACAAGTATAGCTTGGTTTTGGATTTGAGTGTACGAGGACTGGGACGCCTAGATTCCGCGAGACAGACTCGGCCTGATGAGAACGGCGCTAAGTCAGTGCGAGCTCGAGGAAAGCTTGAAAAGACTTACTTGGAGGAGGAGGGAGTCCTTTGTTGTTCCGGCCGAGTTTGATACGACGAGGACCGAAGATGGGGAGAAAGTCGAAAGGAGCGCGGCCCAGGAAGGGTGAAGTCGGGGAACGAGGGCGTCGTCGTGAGGTTTAGTCTGCCGGCAAATAGACAAACTGGTTAGCTCCTGGAGAGGCTGACCTATTAGCTGTACTTTGCTGCCCAACTCCCAAGCGGCTCAAACTGATCCTCGAGGCCGCCCCCACCTCCAACTCGTTTCCTGCGTTACCGGACTGCATTCAAAAAGCGCGACGCACGATGCAGTTGTCCTTGTCTATTACGATTCCGGTGACTCCATTGGCCTTGAAGGCCGCCCAATCCAAATGGGTGATGTCTTACGGACGAGTAAGGGAGTAAGCTGGCCGCGTTGACAGCTGACAACAGGAAAGCGTATTGCTCACCGGGGACCACGAGCCTCGGAGAATGTGAAGCTGTCCGCGTGAGAGCCGAAACCGTTGCTGTTATTCCTGCCCAGTTGATGCCCATGCGGATGCGAAAGGGTTTGATAGACCAACCCACGGGTGCATAGTCCTGCTGGCAAACAGCGGAGGCATTCAGGGGCTGAACTCCTTCGTTCTTGAGAATTGTCAATCCGTTGCAATGGAAGATCATGTATACAGCTGATTATTTCGTGGTACGTATCTCGCGGACTAACAAACTTCCTGTACTTCGTGACCTACTTCAAACCCTTGCTGGATCCGCGCTCAGCGCTCAAAGCTTGGCCTGTAACAACTCTGCCTCGAAGTGTTCCGCAACCAACTCTGACACTTCCTTCGCAATTCCCCATGACATCTGGTAACCCGCTGGGCCAACGCCGCTGCAGAAAATACAGACAAGTCAGCCTGAAGAAGGATTTCACATGCACAGCGCTAAAATGGAACTCACTAAGCATGTACAACAGTCCCAGTCTTCGAGCCTCTTCCAACGGGTACAGTTTCGGCTTCTAGCCTTGGGCCCCCTCTCCTTGACGGTCGTAGTCCTACATTGTGCCGCAGAATTTCGATGCCTTCGATATCACCAGACGAGGAAATTGCGGGGTTCAATGCGTAGCAGCGCTTCAAGATGTCTTGGGCAAGGTCAAAATTGATGGAGGTGTCCCATACGCCAACCTATGGTCGGAGAAGTAGACATGAGCTTTGAATTTAAATAATGCAATCGGAAAGCGCTTACCTCTTTGCTACCGCCACAGATTATTTCCCCACCAGGCCTTGGGATTATATACGTTACAACGTCATGATCTGAGTGAAAGATACAGTAAGCTCTGAGGTTACACCTCAGCTCTGAATCGTACTTGAGTCATCCATTATACATTCCTTTACGTTCGAGCGCACGAGAACCGTTTGTCCGCGGATCGGTTCGACATTCAAATCCCGAACTCCGACGAGTGAACGGGCACCTGGTAGTAATAGTCAACAACCTGACGAAAAACTCTTGAAGGAGGAGTGGCACGAACCAAGCCCAGTAGCGTTCACCACGGCAGAAACGCCGCCAAATGAAGCGAAGCCGTCTGCGAGCGAGCCTACTTGTCGTCGTTCCATAATGACGCCAAGCTTCTTGAGCTCACTTGCCAGCCAAACAATGTATACTGGGGAGTTGACGGATATGCTTTCGAAGGAGACGCCCACTGCTCCAGGTGGACAGGCTTCTTTCGGCAGCCGTTTGTACTACAGCATTCGGCGAGTGTCAATTTCCGTATTGGCTCAAAACTGAGCGCAACTCACGGAAGGCACAAAATCACTGTACCAGTGACCAAGAAGACCAGCCTCATTTGTCTCGAATCTGGTTGCAGGCAGTCGCATAGCCAGGCCTGCCGGGATTAACTCCGTGAACCTCTTGCTGAATAAAATCAACGTCAAAGAAACTGTGGGAAACGACTGTGATGATCACATACAATGTCTCCTTCTCCCATTCGCACAATCTTGGTGCTGATTCGTAGGACTCATATGGGCACCAATTGGCTCCCTGTATAACTTTAATCAGCACTCGTCGCACCGGGCCTCGATTTACCCCTACGTACTGCCCAAGGTGACGCAAATTGTTGACTATCCTTATCGGAAGGTAGATCCCGAGCCACAACGTGCACTTTGTAGCCTTTCCTTGCAAGGACGAGTGCGGAGGTCAAGCCCAGCACTGATGGAGCGGGCGAGTGAGCAAGCTCAAGCGCCGAGCATAAAAGGAGAGCAGAGATATGATCACCTCCAGCGCCGATAACGACGACCCTCCTGGGTTCGTCGTGCTTGAAGGTTGTAGACATGATGGTAAAGCTGAGAGGTATAAGACTGGGATTGACGGGAATAAGATCGGGACTCGGCCGACGGCAACCCGGGCATGGAAAAACGGCTGATCTCTGCCTCTTTCACTTTAGACCCTTTTTCAGTCCAAATATGAAGTGAGTCTTGAGTACATCCTGACAGATGCGTACCTCGGCTAACATCCACTCAGCTTCATGGAGAAAGGCGAGTCGCCTCTGGCGCTGGACAACGTGAGTCTTATCACCAACTGCCTCGACTGGCGGCTGCCGAGTTGGCGCGTCAAGCCTTCTGGATGATCAACCTTCCGACTCATTGCTTGCACCCAGATTCGCCGGACCCTTGTGCGCCTCGAGGACACTATCATCTTCTGTGCGCCGTCAATCACCTCCACCTTCTATCGCGCATCAGCTCACTCAACCCACCGCAGCGTTCATCGAGCGGGCTCAGTTTGCTTTCAACCCTCGAATGTACACGCCAGAGGGCTTCGCGGACGTGCTGCACACCGATGGCTTCAAGGGGAGCTGGGTTGACTGGTTGCTCAAGGAGACAGAGATGTCGCACGGTACGCGTGATCAAGCTCGCGAGGCGGACAGAACAATGTTGAATATCATAAGGACTTACACGACACCCAATCTCCCTCTAGCTAAAATCCGCCGCTTCGACTCGCCCGACGAGCACCCTTTCACCCCACGAGATCAGCTGCCGCAGCCTATCCTTCCTCCCCTCAATTATCCTCCTCTTCTGTACGGTCCCTCCGCCGACTCAGTCAACGTAAACGCACAGATCATGCGCTTCTACACGCAACTCGTGGTTCCCGCGCTCACCAAGAAAGTGACAGCCAAGCTCGGGAAAGAGAACGACGATGGTAACTACGGCAGCGCAGGGACCCGGGATCTCGAATGTTTGCAAGCCATGAGTCGTAGAATACATTGTGGTGAGAGCACCTATTCGAATTCTCAGACCTCCCAATCTTTCTGCTAACGTTTGTCTCATTTTTAGGCATGTTCGTCTCTGAAAGCAAGTTTCGCTCCTGCCCCGCCGACTTCGTTCCCCATATACTCTCAAAAAACACGGATGCCCTTGAAGCACTTATCACTAAACCAGCGGTCGAGGCAGCGCTATTGGTCCGATTGGAAAAGAAGGCAAGGTGGTACGGCATTGGCGCTCAGGATGAGGTGGTTGACGAGAGCAAAGTCGAAGTAGATGAAGTGCGCTATCTTTTTCGAGCTTTACTTCACAAGGTTGCTGATGACTCCCATGCTCAGGTGGTCCGAGTCTACCGGGAAAATATAATCCCGCTGACGAAGGACGTCGAAGTCGACTATCTACTCAGGCGACTCGACGGTATGTCCAAGGAGGAAGTAGAGCGCCTTGCCAATGGCGGCCAAATCTAGCTGAACACCATATATTGCTGAAGAATAATCACTATTGAAATAGACTTCCACAAACCGTCCTAGATCGTTCAATGGGTGAACCCTCGACGCTACACAACTTGACGCCCCCCAGAAACCAGCTTATTCCTCCGCGCCGGTTCAGATTCTTCTCCATGTCGCACGCAACGACGGGAAATCAGTACTCGTGAGCTCTAGGCAGCCCGCCGTGCCAGGCTGTTCCATCAGACGAGTACCCTGAGTGGACCTGTGGCGAATTGAATCTGCTTCCGCCGTCATCAGACTTGGAGCAAAACACCGGGGTCGGAGGTGAGTCAATCATCATCCAGGGATCTGAAGAGGACGCTGATCAATATCGGGTGAATCCTACATAGATGGAAAAATCATACCGCGTTCCGTCGAGGGGTATGGTCCACCAGGTCCGCCGTACGACTCCGACGTCGTTTGAGATATCAAGGCACGTATGCTGTTGATCTGTATGATGAAGGATCAGCGGTGCTAACTCCTACTGAAGGTCGCACCTACCTTGTGGGTGACAGACGCGTTGCTGTCAAATTCTTTCGCCTCCTCTCGATGTTTCAACAGCCCCGTAAGGATCCGCTGATTTGCGGCGAGACTTTCTGGAGTGTTCACGAAGTTGTTTGCCGATACAAGCAGGAGGGGAATAAAGCTCGTCGGCACTGGTGCCTGCATACAATCAACGAAGTGGCGTCCTCCGTTGGCGACCATTACACCCATCGCGGTTGAAGCCTCGGTGAGACGACGGACACTGTAGTCGTCGGCCTTAGTCTTTCCTTCCTTTATGGCGTCTCCGGCTGCCGAGAGATGGAGCAGTATGACAGCGCTGGAGAAATGGTCAGCTGTCCGCGAAAGAAGATTTTCTGAGTCGCAGCCTCTTACCAGTAGTACATAGCATGTACGCCCAGGACGTGGACTGGCTGCGGCTTGTTGTCACTGACGCGAAGGTGTTCAGGTAAAAGTTCCAGCCATCGTCGACAGATTGGGTCGATGGTGAAAATCGCGTTTTGTCTCGCCGTCGAGCTGGCAAATGTTGTCCTGCAGTCCATTACCTTTGTTACAAAGAATCGTTTGCGTGAGTTGCGGCACCATCGTTACCCGTACTAGCAAGTGCTCTTGTGCTGACCTTTTCGAATATAACGGCCAACCTACAAGACGCGTTAAAGTTCGAGAGGACACATCCTGGTCCCGGACCATCCTGGACAGTAAACATTTGACTGACGACCTCGTATTCCTCGAGACAGTTTTCAGAAACGAGCTTCGTGTCGCAATTGGTACGCTTGAGCATCCACGGAAGGCCGCCTGAACGTCAAAAGAGGTCAGGAGATGCCTCGCTTGTAAATCAACAAACGCACCTTCAAGACCGAGAAGCTTGTCCCAAACATAGCAGCACCAGAACAAACGTCTACGAGCTTGAAGTTCCGGATCCTGAGGTCTGTCTCGATGAATTTCTAGTTTGACCATACTTCTGCAAGCCTTTGGCGGTGATGCTTTAGCGCTCGCTCAAAATCTGTAGGGAAAAGTACGCGCTAGTCCAAGATAGTTCCAAGATTTCGTGTGTCGGCTCATTCGGTGAAATTTGATGGCGAGAAGGACGAGTACTTGACATGTGACGATAGAAGGGCCCTCCATCGCGGCCGTGAGAACCTCGTTCTCAGTTCTGTCAAAGAAAGAAACGATCAGCGCATTGGTGTAGATTGAGGCATCAATACTTTAGGCGGGAAGTTCGGGAACCCTCACGTTGCCAGAAGACTTTCCAAAATCAGATTATCCTCTGCCGACACTCCCTCGACAGTTCCAGCCGTCACGAGAAGCATTGCGTTCACCAAGATAGCTGGAAGGTGTTCATATATCGCCGAAGTGTGAGCCTCAGGAATATCCTGCTTCAAAATGAGTGGCCAGAAAACGTGGATGAGTCTGCCAAGGTGCTTGGTCAGATCTGTGGTCGCCAATCCAACTTTGGAGGGACCCACTCCCAGTATTGCCGAAGAAGAACACTGTGTTCGTTGATATCATTAAAACACAATTCCACTCGTGAAGGTGTTCATATAAACCGTACCGCATCAGTTCCTCCGATATCGTAGCAGGGTGAGCCGCGTCCCAGAAGCCTGGCGGATGCTCGTCAAGGTGCCTTTCGGTCTCACCCAGAGATAATGCTCCAAAACCCAAGTGAAAGAGTGGAACACCCGAAACTGGTAGAGAGTGGTGAGATACGCGCAGTGCTTCCAGTCGGTAGGGCGTCGTGGCGTCTGCGAAACAGCATTTATCAGTGGTTTGCAGGAAGCCGGCATGCATTGGAAGCCCTACCAGATCTCCTCACCGCCCCCTTTTCCGCGAATGCTTGCACTTTCAGATCATGCTGCTTTTGCCTCGGCAGAACGGACAATCCTTGGCCAGACGTTCGCGTTGGCTCTCCGCAAAGCGGAGTCGCGTAGTCTGGCATGTCCAATGTCTGTCGATACAACGTTCCGTCCCATCGAGCGCCAATATCATCTGGGGGGACACCAGTGCTGTATGTGTCGCTGTCGTACAGGTTCCGGATCGGCTCCTGAACATTGGTACTTTTCGGCCTGTGGGGTCAGAACCAGAGTAGGTTAGCCTTATTGTGACGCCAAATTGGTACCGAGACGGGTTTGAGAGAACGAACAGGCCGAATTCGACTGGCTTAGGATATATACAAGCGACGCCGTTCTTCTGACATCGCTTGCATTCCTACGACGGCGGGAAATCAGCCTTAACAAGCCGCTGCTGGCTTAGCTAACTAGAGGCTCACAGGCTGGACCCCGTCGCTAAGGCCGGAGAGAGGAGAGTCAGAGTACTGTCGCTCTATCTCGGAGAAGCGGATTTGTAGGCACCATTTGTGCTTACGGGCCGCGCAAGCGATACATGCCCTCCCAACACGGTTTCTCGCGGCATACGACCTCACGGGGTCCTTTCGTTTAGAAACCGAAGGAGAGGAAGACCGGTCGCTCATGAAGATCTTCAGATATGAGCACGTATTGGTATAGTCTGCGAGGATCGGGACCGCGCACTTGTAAGCTTTGAGCAAGTCAGCCGCCTAGATCTCCGAGCCTGAGGATATCTGCACTGAGACGGTTGGAACGAAAAGTTCACGCAGAAATCCACTTATAACAAAGTAGTCGAGACGAATACCGGTATCAGTCACAGTTGATAGGCAACGAGTTGAGAGGAGTGAGAAAGGTGGGATGAAAATTTACCCGTTCGGGCGTCGCGGCGGACCTTATCTTGAAGACGAGTCTCCACCACCTTACAACCTCGCCATGATGTTATCGACCGCGAGCACACGTGCCAAGACCCAAAGGCTCATCCACTACGGTAGTAGTTGACGGTCCCAGCACAGACGTGCCCAGACACAACGGGCGACGAAGAAAGCGCCGAACACCACTACCACTTGATAGTTGAGTTGTATTCATCATTCTTTCTCAGCACAAACCCTGTTTGCTTCTTCACCCTTGTTTGAATACCAAACCGCAAATTGACCCGCTTAGTTTGCCTCATTTATGACAAGTTGGTCCTCAGTTTGTCGAAGTCAAGGGCAACCTCTCGCCGCAACCTCCGCCTACGCGTAAAAGCTTCAATTGGAGATGAGAAGATCCAATGAAGCCCACAACCTCGCGGCTATAGAGTGATATGGTGGAAGAGAAAAGAAAATTGTACGACTCGAGCGGCGACATCGATATATCGTCCATGCAGTGGGCAACGGGTTAACTACAGGGCGAGCAAGACGAATAAATTGACGTGGAAGGTCGAATTGTGACTAAGAGCAAGATTGATACAAAAGGGTACATACAAGAAGAAAAAACAAAGAAAGGGAAAGCCAGTAGAAGCATCACCCACTGAACGTCCTGATAGATAGGGGCTTGGCGAAAGATATTGGATAATAAAAGGGACTCACAAATTATTCACGGCACCGTGACAGCCTCGGGGTTCTTCGTGCTTCTGCCCCGCGTCACCACTCTTTCGTTCCTCTTCAGTGCCCGGACCGTCCTGAAGTGTACATTAGTGCCACGGCTCCCCCAACACCCAACATTCGTCCTCCTTCACGACACGAACGCCGCTACTCTTGCCCGTATAGTTTCGCTTCGCCCGGCGGCGCCACTCGACTACTTTCCAAAGCTTCGAAAAGCCTTCCAAGCTGCCTCGGAATTGTACACAAGCCACATCCCTCTTATCATCGCCCATCCTGAGCTCGACGCGCTCCACACCGTCTCCGCCGGGGAGTCCGTCCCCTGTGTCCGACGTTGCCCTTTCCCCTTCTCCTTCACATATTACCCGACATCGGCCCCCACGACCTTCTTTCTCCCTCCCGAGTAATCAACTACACAATCGAGGCGATGGTGCTCGGGACAGCTACATGGCGTCCGCTTCCGCTTCGGGGTCGCAAACGGATGGACACTCAGGCGCAGACGAGGAGTCATCAAGTGACGAGATAGAGGGGGACTTTGTGACCGTGTTTGCAGAGGGTGGACGGAGCCCGGCTTTTACAATTAAAGGAAGCGCGATGGTGGTAGGAACCAGATCGTTCGCTGGCGACGCTGGGAGAGGCGAGCACGTTCTGGTGGACCGGAAAAGCCTAGCTCCGAGAGATTCGTCTCAGGAGAAACGACTCTCCTGGGACGGCATCAGGTCAGGCCAATGGAGCTCCACACTGTTTGATGGACCGACGAAAGCTGTGACGAAGCGTCGGTCGTCCCCGTCACTTCCACTTCGCAAAGTCCAGCGCCGACCCCTTATGGACATTCCTCGACCACCAACCCCTCCGTTGACTTTCGACTCGATCCAGCCGACGTACAACCCATTTGCATTATTTCACATTCGCTGGGAACTCCTCGCCGAGGTGGTGCTCCTCGACTCGGCCCTCGTCTTCGCGTTGTACCGCCTACACTCCATGAGACCGTCATCGCTATACCCTTCCCTTACACCGTTACCCATCGCTTCACTTTCTATGCTCGCCTTCCTCCTCCCGTTCATCTCCCTCTTCCGCCGTCCGACCTCCTACTTCAAAGTGCCCTTCACTGATGAGCGGGGTTATCGCGACCCTAAAGCCGCGGACGACGGCATCGCGACAGCACTCGTCCTTCCAGTGCTCCTGGCCTCCGCCTGCCTCTGGGACACCTATTCCACGCTCTCGCCTGCCGTCGCGATTGGGTTCGACAATATCGCACCCTTGGTTAAGGTGTGGACTTCGTCTGGCCTCCTGCCAGTGCCACAGACTCCGGCATCTGCCCTCCTGGGGACGCCTCTTGCGTCTGCTCGCGCACTACTGCAAGCTCGTCACGAGCTTGTTCTTTTGACCGCATTGAACGCTGCGGTTCTAGTCGGTCAGCTCATCCTCTCGAAGACTTTTCTGCGGATCGACAGGCTGCCGTCTAGCAACACCAAAAGATTCTTTGGATCCATGACAATGTCTGGCATGGTATCCCTTGGCATCTACTTGACATGTGCTGCTTGGGACTGGGGTGTGAAAGGTGCATAGTCTCCTTTGGTGCTGATCAAGATGCCAGCAAAGTCTCACTGTGTCTTCGAAACAGATGGACTCCCAATCTCTCCTTTCGAAGCCGGCATGTCCACTTTCATCCAACAGTCTTCGTTCTATATTGTCTCGCGGTTAGCCCGCCGTGGATTCACGGTCGGCGAGCTCAACGTCATGACTGGCGCCGGCAATGCGTTATGTCTCGAGTTTTGGCGATTGTCAAGAGCTCGAGTAAGTCCTTTTTCAATAATGAAGTCTCTTGTTACTCAGGCTTACATCGTGGAAAAGTGGCTCTTTAAACGGGGCTACCCGGCAACTCCATCCACTTTTCGCACCCCAACGCCACTTATTGTCTTTCAAACCGTACTCATCCCCGGCGCCTTCATGTCAGGATTCCTCCTCTCGCCACTGCTCGTCATCAGCCGGCATATAGCTCAAAAACCCTCACATCGACTCAAGGTGCATTATAACTAACTCGTTTGGCCAGAGAACAACGGTGCTCACTCCATTTGTAGTGGCCAACAGAACGCGAGCGGCACCGCCGACTCCTCGCAGCTGGAGTACTCCTCGGGCTATGGGGCATCGTTGTCTTTGCTCTAGGTGGATGGGCGAGTTGGATGCTCGGTCCAGGTGGCAGCCTCCGTCGTGCATGGCTCTGGGCGCTGTCATATTTTCTGACAGGGGGTGACGGTGTAAAGCCAGCGGAGGGGTATCGTTGGAAGCGACTGCTTCTTGGGGTCTACTGGATCGGCGTCCTTGTCGTTGCTGTTGGAGGATGGCAGACGAATTTCGTTCGAGCAAGGAAAATCAGGATGAAAAACTCGAATGGTCCAGGATGCGCAACAACGACGACGACGAAGCAGAGCAAAGACGGACCAAAAATCGCCGCCGAGCTCGCGAGGGAGGAGAAGGGCTTCCACGCCAGCCTCAACATGCGAAGAAAATTCTTTCACGCCCTCGCTGTGGCCCTTTTCGCTCCTGGCATTGCGGTCGATGTGAGTGGCGCGTATTTTCTGGCGGAGCAGAAGTAACTCAACCTG
>JASZXU010000487.1:0-20348 GCA_035521515.1 Phenoliferia sp. Uapishka_3 | reverse complement strand
GGAGTGGGGGGCCTATGCTCGCGGAGGGGCAGACCTCCAAGCAGAGGCAATGGTGATTCGCTTGGCCTGATGATTGGTCCTCGTCAGACTTGCAGGCGTTGACTTCGAACAGATTTAAACCCACCTGGTCAAGGGAAATATTCCCAAAGCGAAGCTCGACACTTTGTGCAAGGGCGTCTTCTTCCGCAAGCTCAGCTCCCAATGGTGTGTCGGCTCGCGGCGGAGGGGCGCGGTGGGACGACGGGAGCCGGATATGTTGTGGTGCGAGCGTACGAAGAATTGTACCTGGAAGCAAGGTATTTCTCCGTAAATCGAGATCCGATGACCTACTCGCATTGAACGTCAGCAGCGGTCGACAACTTTAAAGATCAGAAATCGCACCTTCTTCAAGGCACCCTTTGCCACCGCCAAAGAAACCGAGGTGCTGAACACTTCGACATTGTGGCGTGCTTCATCAGAATCCCGCTGTAGAGACAAAAGTTGTTCGGTCCGATTCGACAATTGGAGATGAAAAACGGGCTCACGTGTATGCTCTCAACGTGCAGCTGCTTTGTCGACTCATTTCGTAGCAAAAGCTTTTGGTGAAGCTCCTGGGCAATATCATCGACGCTCTCTTGTCCGCCATGCACTCGCGCCGCGACTTGAAGACCAACCTCCTCAATCAAAGCCTCCATGTCCATCTGCTCCAGAGCACTTCCAACAATGACGTGGGAGAGGAGGGAGGCAGTCGTGAGGGGAACAAGAATGCCAGATGAGATGACAGTCATGGCCCGGAAAAAGTCGAGGGCGTATCTGATGAAAGAGAAAGTCAGTTACATCCGGAGGTTGTGCGAAGGAGCAGCAGCTTCGCACTGGTAACCGCTGAGCGCAGGCTCGCATGCGACGACAAAGAGAGTAATGCCCTTTGCAGCCATTTCCCGCGTGAGTAAGATCGGGTCCTCCCCATCCTGTGGCAGGTTGTTAGCATGTTTCGAACATAACGGGTGCGAAGGCCACATCGTCGCGACTTACAGGACCTCCTTGCGGGAAACCGTCGCCGTACCTGCGCGGCGAGTGGTTAGGACCAAGTAGAATGGGTGTAATAATTCCCAACGTACTCTCCGATGCCATGTGGCGGCGCGTCAGCGATGAGAACGGCCATCTTGCTCGCCGCAGGCCGCCACTGAAGCTCAATGGTCGCCTTGAGCGCAGCGGTAACAGCTTCCGGCCCATCCCCTCTGTCCTCACACAGCCATTAGCTCCAGTATTCCCTCCGTCGTTCAAGTATCAGAAAAGTGAATTACCCTCCCGAAGCATACAGCTTGCGCAGACTCTCCTTGACTTCTGGAACATTGGATGTGAAGGCGTAGCTGTTGGTAATGAACGAGTTGTCTTGTGGTGGATAATCTCTGCGGTACAGAAAGACGAAAATCAGTTTCTGGCAGACCGACCACTGCGGATTTGGACGACTCCTCGAGCTGGACAAAGCTGGACGCGGGCACGACCTGATCGAACGGAAACGCACCTGTAAGCGATTAGGCCGATTCGGAGCGAGTCTGGCGACGTGAGTTTCTCAGACTGGAGGATGTTCTCCACGATGAGCTCGATGTTCTTTGTCGCGCTCTGGTGGGGCGAGGATTGAAAATGCAAGTGGGGCAGGGACAAAGGTCAGCGGGTCGGGAACGGGTGCGCGTCGACGAGAGAGGGCGCTGAACCAAAAAGTCATGTTGCGGAATTAGGTAAGAGCGAACTCACAGCAATGTACGAGCCCATCGATCCTGTGCAATCCAGAATGAAGACGACTAAGAAGCGGGGCGGCCGACCCAGTCAGCACGACAGCATCCAACGGCAAGGCAGGAGCACGACTGCTTGTAACCGGCACAAAGAAGGAGAAAGTGCTTACGATCAAGCTGCCTCTCACTTGTGCTGGCCTGCGGGGGAATGGGCTGGTATGACGCCTGCATGCTGTCCAAGACGGAGTCCATCGAGTCTGAGAAGTCCATCTTAAGGAATTGGCTTTGAGAGTGGCGGTCGGTTGATAAGTCTAAAGGGCGCTCGAGCGGTCGAGCAAGTTGACGGCGGTACTTCACAGGCGGAGAAAAGAGGGCTGAAAACGGTATTCGTGAAGAAGGGAGTTCGGATGCAAGTCTTGAGTCGAGGCTCAAGCTCAACCTCTGGGTTGTCCAGAATGCACGGACCGCGCGTTTGAACCTAGGAGTGTAGCGGGGAATAGGCCAGCCAGAAACGGACATGAAAGCCACAGGATTACAGCAAGCTATATCTTTCATACTTTCTATGATGTGATGACAGCAATTCGGGGCAACCAACTTATTGCTGAGGGTACCAATGGACAGGTCAGCCGGCCGCAGGAGTACTGTAGATAAAATGACTCAAGCTTACCCAGAAAAAGTGCGTCGTCATAGTGACTCCATCTGCGTTTCAAAGGTCAAGAACAGTCGAAAGAAATCGTTGCGAACTTCTCTTACAAGCGCTCGGCGTGACCTGCACGACGTCGCCGCGACGAAGCTCGACGTTTGGAATCTCTGAAGGCGTAAGGCCTTGAAGGTAGGACATGAGGCAACGGATCACAGACCTATGAGATCAGAATTCAGCGTCAAAGTCGAGTGAAGCAGCTCGTAGAAAGACTAACCCGTGACCAATCAGCAAGACGTCGGCGGGCTCTCGTTCGAGCTCAAGAATGACCGGCTCCAATCTATGAGCATCGTCGAGTGGTTTAGCTAACTGGAAGCTCAAAGCAAAGGCAGAGACGCACCGAATGCTCAGATCGTGGTAGCTCTCTCCGCGTGGGTAGCGATGGCTGTATGATTCCTTCTGAGACTTTGCCCACTCTTCCGGATACCTCTCCTTGATCTCTTGCGGCGTCAGACCATCGATTACTCCAGGATTGAGTTCGCACATCTGCTGACGCTCCACAATCTTGTAGCCTAGTTCTGCCATGGGCCTGGCTGTGCTGAGGCATCGGCGTCGTGCGGAGGACCAAATCTGAAGTTTGTATAAGTCAGACATTGAGACACTGCATATAAGAAAAGGTGTGCTCACGGTCAACCGCCGCTCTGATACCTTCTCTCCCATCGCAACTCGTTCCTTCAAGAGCTCCGCACGCTTCGCGACGACGAAATCCCGCAGACGCTCCGAGTACTCAATACCTTGTGGGGAGAGATCCGAGTCGGCTTTGTAAGAGTGCTCTAATGTAGACGCTCCAGACTGTGTTTGGATCTTGCAATTAGCAAGGCGCTCTACGATAAAAGGATATAGTATAGATCACGAACCCGAGCGAACCAGATTGTACGTTTCTTGTGATGCACGTTCATCAGGAAGAAGACAATCCTAGACTGAAGGTACCCCTGGATGTTGTTGATGACGATACGTTCCCCGACATTGAAGATTTTGACGAAAGGACCCCCCGACGTCTCCATCGTCTCGTACGATCTGGCGTGGTCCAATATACGAGTCATGTACGACTTGACGGCCTCGTCAGGATCCCACCCTGCGTACTAGAATATTTTGGTTCGACGGAAACTCGTAAGTATAAGGACTGCATCGTGTATTCCAAAAAAATTACGCACATCCGGGGAGCTGATTTTGACGGAACGAATGTTGGCCTCGACAATATCCTCGCGGTCGCAAAGGTTTTCTGTTGGTAGTACGGCTCAGTATGCTTATTCGTAGCAGTGGGAAGGGCACTTTACCGATGAAAACAACGTTGACTCCCAATGCCTCGAACTTGATCCTCAATGCCCGCCTCGCCACTCGAGTTCCGTTCTGAAAGCCCAAAACGCCATCAGTATTCGTTACCTGAAGCATATCCCCGCATATGGTACCCACATTCGCATCGTAGATGGCAACTTGACCCCGATTCTCCTCAAAGAAGCGCGCCACCTCGTCCTCTAGACTCTTCTTGACCTTATCCCGCAGCTCTTGGGTCTCGGGTGAGCGCCCTTCTGGCATGAAATAATCCTTAGGAAGGTTTGAAGAAGGTCCGATTGTCCTACGACGGTGGTCCCCCAGGGAGAAGACTGCCAAGTTGACCAGTGAGCACAACACTAATCGTTGATGATGATACATGCGGACCTTCTGTCCTGACTCCCAGCCAGCGGAGGTACCTTTCTACGCTCCTTGATACCTGTGTCTTTCCTCGAGCTATATAGCGAAGATAATCATGAGCTGCCCGCGTTCCGGCTTCCCCGCTTCCGACAACGCAACGCAACGCAAGGCGGGATGCACGCACCTGGAAGCCCTACGAACACCAGAAGGATCTGACCAGCTGAGGTTCAACCGAAATTAGCTGTGTTTCGCGGAATAACAGCGAAAGAAGTGTGGCGTACCGTGCCAAAGACGTCCGCTGTCGGTTGTGTAGAGAGGAGCTGTTATCAGGTAACAAGGCGCGCGTGCGGGTCAGCAGCTAGTCGCATTGCACGTACTTGAGCTTCTGCTGCAATGAACAGCCGAAACGTGCCAAGCAACTCACCGGCCATTATTCAGTCGGAGGTCGACGCGCAGGCCGTTGGATAGGTCGCGAGCTGAGACCGAAGATGGGATTCGCAGATACCGGACTTGGCAAGTACTCTAGTATGAAAGGTCGGACTTGAGTGGGTTGGGCTCTTGATGTGGTGAGGTCAGAACGAGAGCCTGCACAAGTCAGCGGCGAGCGATATACCAGGGTCTGTGAGAAATTGGGCGTCTGGCCGCGACAGCCCCAGGGTTTGCTCGACGTCGCACAGGATCGCACCGCTATTCGCAACTACAACTTTTTATACATGAGTAACCGGTATAAGACTAGCAGAAGATTTTACTTTCTCCGAATAATGGAACTGCCACCTCATCCGCCTTTCCGGTCGTCCGACGCCCTAAGGGCACCTTCGTTACGTTGATCATCCACCCACTTTTATAATTCAAGTGGGTATAGCTCAGCGAAACTTCCTCTCTCGCACTTTGTTTCGCATTCCGTGAGTAATACACGTCCTTCGCCACAAATCAAGCGCGAGCGACGAAGTTCCTTGCTTCGCGAGTCCAGAGCTAGAGTCGAGTTAAGAGACACTTCTCGGAGTGTGCAAAACGCTCGCAGTTCAGGTGGGGATTTGACGACTACATTTTTCAACTTCCCTGAATAACTCATCGTTTCAAATCACAAACTTGTCGCCTCAAGCGCAGCGGCCTCATCCGCCTCCACAAACTCCTCCAAGCGTCCGACGACGCCCCAAATGCGCTTTCGGTTTCGCATCGACCCACTGCCGGCACACCTCTGGACATAGGCTCCCCAACCTCCATCTGGTACCTCTTCAAACTCTTCCGGTAGCCAATAAACACCCTCTGCACCCAGCCAAGCGCGAGCGACGACGTCGGTTCCTCCGCGAGCCAGCAGTTTCGCTCGAATCAGGCGCGAGGTTGTGCTGAGAGAGAGAAGGGAGTGAAGAGGAAGAATGGAGGCGATCATAATAAGTATGTCGGTAGGAAGAGAGTGAATCGAGGGTGAAGATGTTGAGGCGTTGGTGGGAAATTCGGTGTGCGAAGTCGAGGGTGGCGTCCCACTTGGCAAAGACTTGAGCGGGAACCTGGGTTCACGATTCGGTTATATTCCTGAAAGGAGGTCACTCGTAATCGGCTTTCCACACACCTGTCAGGTCTCATCCACACCCACCACTTGCCCTCGTGAACCAACGCCCGCTTGATGTTTTCAACCGTAACTTCCTTTGCCTCCAAATCCAGCAATTGCCTCTCTGTAAAGCCTGGAGTAGCCGTCAGACCCTCGTCGATTCCATCCACAATCTCGCCGTAATCAATCGGCAAAACATAATGACTGATCATAATCTCAGGATTGGGCTGGTTTCGCATCTTCGAACGCCACACTCGCTCCGTACTTAGTCTTCCTTTCGTCGCGAGCTTCATAATGTGTATTGCCGTTGCTTGTAACATGATGAAGGAGCCGTGGGAGACGCATATAGCGTGGTCGTCCGTTTTGTCGCGAGAGACTGAGCCGAATTCGTACCAGGGTCCAGCGTAGCAGTGGGGTATTTCACGTATTTGAGAAGCATCCATGGCGAGCACTTGATTTAGATCTGTAGTAATACATTCGATTCTCAGTCTTTCGGTCATGACCTTCATCGGAAGCAAGGTGTTACCACCGAATTGCCATGGCGTGTCGATTCCTCCAACATGGTCCTCTGGCAAAGGTCCTAGTCCCCGACTTCAGCCGAAATGTTCTACGAAGCCCTCTTGAGAGAAGCGAAGCTCACCAACTACAACAAGGTCATTTTGTCCCTCTCGCTCGTCGACGCCACCCGCTGTCTCTTCGCTTGCGAGCTCTTGAAGTGCTTGCAGGAAGTTCTCCCCCAGGTACCCATCCGTGTTTACTCTCTCTTCGCTGTCTGCGAGCTCATAGTCCAGGAAAAGGAGTGCGTCGCACGCGACCGGGGAGCAACCGGAGATCTGATAGGTAATGAGAGCTTGCAGCCATTAGTGGCGAGCGAGCGGGGTCAATGTCATCGATGCAGCGCACCTGGCAGTATGTCGAAATGTATCCCATCTTGTTCGAGCGTCAGGATCGGGAGCTGAACTTCCTCTCTTCGGTATAGAAAGAACGAAAAAGAGGAGGTCGGCAGCGCGTCTCTCCTCTTGCGCCGGCTGTGCAAAGAACGCCACTTCCGAGTAAACGCCGTCTGTACAGCTGATCTGAGGCGCAATCCCATCCACCCGGATATAGCAAAAGAACTTGCAAGAGAAGCAAAGAATGTTGATGTGTCGTTTTCAGTTCAATCCGACGGTGTCCATGCCAGCTAATCGCATCTTGACAGCGACCTCCAAGAGGTAGTCGAGACACTCTGCCTGTGCCTTCGCCTTTTCCCAATCTACGTTTCAACCGTTAATTGGCTTGTCTGTACGGTTGATTTGAACCGAAATAGCTCCTCACCTGCTCCCCAGCTGTAAGTTCCGTGCCGTCGCACGAGTACGGCGGGCTGCGACGCGACAATAATAACGTTAGCTCCTTAGTTTACGGGAAAGGGTGAACAAGCTCATAGCTTACTGCGTCTGGGTATTTCTTCATAGCAGCCTCCATGCCCTCCCTCAAGTCCTCCTCATCCGGAGTGTTTTCGATAATTGGAATGACCAAAGTATCCAAGTAGCTCAACGCAGTTCCGGTTCCGCCGATCCTCATTCCCTTTATCATTTCCTGATGGCTGACCCTGAACTCGTCTTCCTTCCAGAGCAGAGTAGCCATGACGGCATGTTGCGAATGTGTGTGGATGCACGCGCCGGCTCCTCGAATGTCGTAGGCATTGTAAAAGAGTGGTGTACAGGCACTCTGCTTGAGAGGTTTGTGGACCGGCCACCGAAGGAATGATCGCGAGGAAAGGGTAAGGACGAAGATGTCGCGAGATTCGATGCGTTCTTTTTGGACGCCGGAAGGCGCGAGGAAGACCTTTTCACTGAGGTCGGCGCGAGCTGGTGAGATAAGTTACGAGCATACAGCTGCAGATTTGAAGCTTACCCGTCTCTGATTGAGATTCCACCGCCGGTTCCAGTCACCCAGCCGAGCTTGTAGAAGTTGCGGCAGAGCGCTGGGATCAAGTTGGCGGGGTGCAGCTCATCCGTTGACTGGATCAGCGAGTGGTCGTTCAAAGTTCCAGCGGGAGCAACTTGGGGAGTCATTTTGGAGATGAGGATCAGGATGGCGTAAAAGTGCGCGCACGTTCGCAATGATACAATTTAGAGCGAAGGGGCTCCCGCTAAACGTTCAAATTCTGATGCCAGCCCTAGCCGACTGATTCACGGAAAACGGCTCTTGTTTTGCTGGTTGGCTACAAGCTTACAAGTCCCTTTCTCCGACAGTTTCCGACCTGTCGATTCTCGCTCTGCACTCTCATTCTTCTGCTCCGTTTTATGCCCAGTGAAAATGTCATCATCAACTCAATTAACGTGAGTCGACTCGCAATTTTCACTCTTCCTGGCATCAAAACACTCGAGTCGCGACGGGCATGGTGGGCATAATGTCTGGCGATGTTTTGAGCAGCTTATGAGGGAGCTGTGGCTAGTCTTGCGCGGTGAAGGGAGCTGGGGCGGCGTAGGGATGGAAGGAGGGCGCGCTGGGTGCATGCGCGTGAATAGCCTGGACGTGCAATAGCTTACTTATTCCTTTTGCAGTCTACCAGTAGTATCATCACTAGCGACAACCCAAACAACAACTCTAACAACACAAGCCAGCTTGACTCGCTCCCTCAGGCTGGCCCTCCCCCGCTCAGTGCCCACATCCCTCCACGCGACGTCCATGATGCATCCGACGCTTCTCCCTCCTCTTCCTTGAACGCAACAAGTCCTGCCTCGGGCGCTTCGGCTCCCCAGTTCACGCGCAAGCAAAAACCTGCGACTTCGCTGGCGTACGATTATCCGCCAGCGCCGACTTATCCTACCCTCACACCGATCCTTCATCGTTCGCCAATTACTATCCTCTCCACACCCGAAAAGGGCAGGGGAGTCTTTGCGACTGAAGACCTACCGATGGGATTCCTCGTCGACATTTCTCCCGTACTTCTTCTGAGCTCAGAGGAGTATTACGGTGGAGGCAAGGAAGGAGAGGGGAAAGGCGTGGAAGGGAGCGTGCTGAGGGGATATGTCTTCACCTGGAAGGGAAGGGAAGGCGGTATGGCACTCGCTCTTGGAGTTGGTGAGTCACAGCGTGCGAAGAGCCCTCGAGTCAACAGCTGACTTTTGGCTTCGCACAGGCTCAATGTTCAACCATGCCACCTCTCCTAACGTCTCTTTCGAACTCAAACCCTCGACCTATACGATTCACTACAAAACTTTCCGACCCGTTCTCGCCGGCGAAGAGCTCTGTATCTTCTACGGACACAAAGCGGTCTTCAACGGCAACGGGGATGTCGGTGACAGCTCCGACGAGGATGAAGGACCCTGGGGTGGACTAGATGGGCTCGACGACTTGGTCGTTGAAAAACCACGGGACAGAAAGAAATGGGATCAGGAGATTGTCCCCTTTGACGAGCTCGAATGGTCCAAAGTCACTTCGATGATTGACCCCGAAAATCAGCCTCTGATCACAAGTGAGACCTTTTCGTTCGTTCCAAAGAAGCTGTCGTCAATGCTGAGGCGTACTGTTCGTAGTCGATTGTTGGGCCGCCGATGTTCCAGCTCGCCACACCCAACTCGTCTTTCAGTGAGCTGCTTTGTTCCACGCCAGATGCAAACATCACAAATCTGACGTTTGGATCCTTTAAAGATTTGCTCGAAAGCACGCAGTCAACTTTTCCGAATTGAATCACCTCAAGCGAGTTCGCAAAGTCAACTCGCCAGGCGCTCACTTCGCCGGCGAGACCATGATTTCTGTCCTCCTCTTCCCCGTCTCAACAGCACCAGCCAACCTCACGGAACTTCTCGCCAACTCTCCTATTGCATTCCTTTCGCTTACTCCCTATGTAGTTCCGGCGCCATCTATGATCGCTCGAACGGCAGCTCAGGCTCTCGAATGGGGTGAAGTGTGGCCAGTGACGATGGTTCACATCCGAGAGGGACCAAGAGCGCTTCCAAAATCGAAGGGATGGGAGCGCGTCAAGAAGGCTTGGATCAAGAGGGAAGGAGAAAGAGTGTGGAAGGCAGCGAAAGATGCCGCGACTCGAGGAGAGGTGAGCGACACTATTTCTGAAGGCACCTTGACGGATTACTAAAGGCACTATCTCTATCTCATCAGCATCCCATCGCATGCCACGTCACCGATAGCTTCGACACCTTCGTCCATTCCTCATCGTCGCTTCCCAAGACCCTCGTGCGAGCCCACGATACTCGAATCTCTACGCGCAATATCCTTTCGCACGCCGCCTCGAACGCAATCGACGCCATTGCAATTCTTGACCGCCAAGGACTCCGCGAAGCCGCCCTCCGACCAGACGTCCCCGCGCCTTACCTCCTCACCGGTCTCACCGTCTTCATGTCCCATGAGCCGTGTCTCCTCTGCGCCATGTCGCTCCTTCACTCTCGTATTTCCAACCTGTTTTATATCAAGAGGGCCCCAGGAAGTGGAGGATGCGGAAGTCTTTACAGCGTGCACGAAGACGAGGGCCTGAATCATCGGTTCGAGGTGTGGGAGTGGAATAAGCAGGGTGGCAAGGCGGCAGGGGTGGGCGAAGGCTTAGACCTTCTGCTGGATCCTTGATCTTGGTCGTAATCACCCAGTGTGGATGACTTATTTCACAAGGTTGATCGGTTGCTACATAGGCCACGGCTATCGAGCACACAATGCACCGCCGCCTACTTCCGATGATCTCCCGCCCACGAGCGTTGGGCGAAAGGTTCAGTCCGCACTCCTGTCACTCTTTCCCTTTCCTCGCGCCTCTTGCGGTCGCTACCCGGGATGCCCTTTGCTCGACGTCGGGCCTCAACGGACGCAGGGCTCGAGGTAGCTCGAGCTGCGAAGCGAGCCAAGCATTCTCGCCGGGCTTCCATTTCAGCCGGCAACAAGACCTCAGCCGCGACCAAGGCCCCATCCCAACGTGAAGACCTCATAACTCCTCCAAGCGATTCCCCAGACACTTCCTCCATCGATATCCCTCTCCGTCGGCGTCGCCACAAGCAGCGACCCCACGAAAACCTCGCCACAACTGAGCCCTACAAACTTTGGCAGAGAGCACTAGACCTCGAAGAGCCTCTCCCTTCGTGGACTTGGAGTATCACCGAACCCGGCAACGTCGACCTTCCCTGGCTCCCGCGTCAAGAGTCCACAACTTCAGTACCACCGCCCGAGCCTGTGGACGGGGAGCAACTTGAGCCTGTGACAGTCGTTCGAAGGAAACGAAAGAGGAGGGATTTTGGGCTTGAACCGACCAGGTGGAGCTCGAGAACAAATACCAAATCGTACGCAGCCGAACAAATGACCGTCCTTACCATTTCTGGGAGTCCACCACACCATCACCGTTGCGAGGACGACTCTGATCCCCCACTAGTCCCTAACCTTCCAAAAACAAAGCCTTCTCCTTTGATAAGCTCCGAAGAATGTTGCTCAACGGACAATCTGCCTGAGGAAGAAATTTCGAACACTTTGGTCCGCGAAAGGCGTTGCGACGAAGGGGACGCTGAAGATGTTGCGAGGAGCTTGATCAGCCTTTCTAACTCTCGTGGAAGTGGATCTTCGGAAGAGACGCCTTTAGACGAGGGGGATTCTGGATTCTTCGACCACCCTGATCCTGACGACTCTCCGAGCAAACCTTCCTCCCGCTCGACGACACCCGCGATAAGCTCGCCGCCCCTTGAGCCGCCGCGTAAAGCGTCGGGCAGCGAATTCGCGGGGACTCATTATACCAAGGAGCTATCGAGCTCGCCGCTCAGGGCACCGTCACTAAAACCAGCGGCAGAATCTGCAGGTCCCTCATGTCCAGGTACACCTCGTCTCTTTGTAACTCCTTTCGCATTCTTTCTTTGGCTGACCTTTCGTCAAATGCAGCCTTCACTGCGGAAGAGACGCCTGTCGAAGTGCGATCTGAAGCTTTGGCGTTCAGGCCGCGGAAAAAGCCCACGACGTCGACCGTCGCAGCGAAGCCGGCGCTGTCCTTATCCAGCGCCTGGACCCGCAAAGATCAGCACGAACAGGTGTCGGTTCCATCTTCCGAATGGGCTCCGATCAGAGTGAACATGGCCTCGCAACGCCGGACAGTTCATCGTCTTCAAAACCTACTGTTTCGCGGCGGCGAAGATCCTATCGACCCGTACGTCCTCGTCACGGCCTTGCTATACAGAATTTCACTGACGCATCCAGAAAACAGAATATACTCCACCAGATCTATCGCTTCCAATCTGGCTCTTCTGCGGACCCATAACAAAATCCACCACCTTCCTTCCATTCCCAACTACGCTTTTCTCGGTCTCTTGCGACGCAAGCCTCGTCGTGACCTCCTCGATCAGCCTTTCCTGTATGTCAAACCTGCCCTTTCTTCAAGCTCGAGCCACCTGGTCGACTCGGGCGTCGGTCAGGCTGCAAACTACGTTTACGGTCGGCGCCTCGCAATTGAAGAACTTCGGTGGCTTCAAGCGCGCGACAACGGGTTATGGACGTACATTACTGTCCTTGCGTCGGTGAAGCGGGTGAATGAGCTTGTGAAACGGATCAAGGAGACAGAACGTGGGCTTGAAGCGACGCCGGTCGCGGGCAGAGGCTACGGAAACTGGGAACGTCGATCACCGGGGAAAGGAAAATGGAGGAACCCTGGGCGAAGACCCCCGCGAACTTAGTAAGACCTGCTTGAAACAAAAAAGCTTTCACCCGGTTTGAAGAAGATGTGACGGCGACAAGGCGAAACTGAAAATGGTGCAAGTCCGGATGACGAACGAACGTTCGCGTCCGCGAGTGTAGTGGGGCGCATGCAGGTCTTACACCCCCCACACACCACCACAGCAGGCCTGAAACACCACATTCTTTTGGCTACGCGTATTCTCTTACCTACACATCCTTGAGACAACCTCAACCTCCATCCCGCGACCCTACCTACCCCCAAGACTAGACAGCTCTGCAGCTCCGCCACCGCCTCAAGAAACGAAACGCTCGTGTGCGAACCGCGATCCTACCAAGCGCTCTCTCACTTACTGGGAATGACTATCTTCGATGGATCCATCGGTGAGCATGCTGCCCGTGTCTCTAAAAGTTGTTGCTCATGGTCGCCTTCTCAGGTGCCTTTGTGAGTCATGCGACCGCCGAGGTGAGCTTGAAGAATGGCTGAGATTTTGGAGCGCGAACAGATGATTGGGACTACTCTCTCAGTCTTCTTGGTGCGTATTTTGCATCGGCTGAGATGATGGCCCAGGTGGGCGAGAGCGCTGACCCCGCCCCGGTCCATCTTCTAGGCAGGAGTAACGAGCACGCAGGTCTTCACATATTACGTATCATACCCTGGCGATAGAAGGCTCTGGAAGTATATGATCGGAGCCCTCCTCGTCTTTGATTTGTTTCACAGTACGGTAGCCAGGGCTGGGGCGACAGCGGCCAGTAGTTGACGGGCTTGCCTTCACCTTCACAGCGGCGTGCTCAGTCTACACCAACTACCTCTGGGTGAGCTTACTAAACTCTACATCTCGCAAACGTAAAAACCTGACCGTCATTTTCAGGCCACAAATTTTGGCGATTTGAGCATCCTCGTTCACAGTCCGTGGACATTCTCCATCGAGTGAGTATCTCCCTTCTGGCGAGAGTGTTTTTTTGGCTTAACCCACAAATCAGTCCAGCTCTTACTGGAATAGTCGCATCTATCGTTCACGTCTTTTGTAAGAAACTCAGGTGACATTTTGTGGACGTCTTTTGAGTTCTCATGCGTTTCCGGACAGATGCCTATCGCGTTTACCTCATTTCGGGAAGATCTCCTTGGATTCCAATCTTGGTCTGTACTCTCAGCTTGATACAGCTCGGTATGTTCTCTCGTTCTTTCGGTAGAAGGTCGACGAAATTGACCACCTGAAGTCCCGTAGGCTTCGCAGTAGGAGGGACAGCTGAGATTTTTGTTTTGAACAGCGAGTGTGAGTATCCAGCTTTTGAGTAGACCTAAGATTCCACATTTTTTTTGGCTTCATAGTTGCGAGATTCCAAGAGTGGACCTACGGCGTGCTGGTTTGGCTCATCGCGGCCGCCTGCACTGATGTAGTCGTCACCGCCAGTCTTGTTTACTACCTGCGACAATCTGTGGGAGCCTATCAGAAGACAAACTCGGTGGTATACTCATGTCTCTCTTCATCCGGCCCTGATTAAGCTGACCACCTCTTTTCGTCTCAGGTTGATACCATCTTGCGACAGACCATTGAGACCAACGGGCTAACAATGGCAATCGCGATCGTGAGCTCAAATACAATACTTCAGTCCCCTCGATGGAAGTCTCAACTGATCCTTCCTATTTCGACCTGAAGATTGATGCTATACTGTTTGCCGCTTCGAGCGAGTCGTGGCATGTCATTGTGAGTAATACCTCCACTTCTGTGCTGATGATAGGAGCCTCAGCATGATCATGAATTCTGTAGCCGAATCTGTGCCTCGTGAAACTCGTAGGCTACTTCACTGGAGGCGTTCTGCTTTCGTGTGCTCAGGATCTGACCTGCTCAACACCCTGCAGTACTGTTAGCCAGCCATCGTGCCTTGTGGGAGATGTCTCAATCAAAGGCTGACCATCTTCTCCCAAGTCAACTCTGTTCTTGTCTCGCGTAGCTTACTTCGTTCGAAAAGGCGGCATTGACGTCGCGTTGACGTTCGCCACCTTCGCAGTCAACTCTCGAAAGCGCCTCACCGCCGATCTGCTGTCAGATGACGATGGAAGCGCTCCTTCAATGAACAAGTCTGGATCACAAGGTGTCAAGCGTCGCCAAGGATCTCTCCATCCACGCTTTGGAACTGCTACGCGATCGACGCCTACCCTCGCCTCAGATGCAGCATCTCCCCGCCCTGTCTACGTCAACATGGAGTGGGGATCTTTTGAAGAGAAAACCTGAATCAAAGCTGACGTACTTGGATCTCGCAGAGTCCACAAACATGTCGAGACCGATTTGAGCGAAATAACATCTGGTGATGCGAAGCTCACTCCGCCACCAACACCTGGCCACCCCTTTTCTCACCTACCCGTGCGTTTTTCTTATGGAGGTTTATCTCCTCACTCATTCAAGGCAAATTCGTTCAGCTGCGAACCCCTTCTCACCCCTACGCCCAGCCATATGCCGACATCGAGATGCAAAAAGTTCAGACATCAGAGTCGAACCGATCTACCCCAGCCGGACCTTACAGGTGGTAGGTGCGAGCCCCACCCCATACATTCGTTGCTCTTTATAAAATTTACGAACATTTCGGTTTATTACCGGCTGTCTATGTGCCGAGGATTATAGAAGTGTAGCTGAAGTGTAGCCACTGGCCTGGAGCCCATGAATATGCAAGAATGCCTAAGTTTAAATGGCGAGCTTTCAGAGGTTAGATTTCTTTGAAGTAGTAAAGACTTCTTGACTGTAATTCCTACCGAGCTACCGCTGAAGCTGGCGCTTTGTGGCTTCGAGCGAAGGCGAGCCCTTTGACGAGTTAAGGGTGCTTCCAACCGGGATCTTTTCTGCAGAACATGGCTAAAATATCGACTGGCACCTTTCGTAATAAACAGAGGATTGGCGAGTCCATAAAGGAGAGGCTTCGCTTGGCTTCGCCCGAAGCGAAATTCTCCACGGAACAATGCTTGAGGGTTCCACGTCACCTCCGTATGAATAATGCCACCAAACCCAGGAAATGTCGACGGTGTGACGCCGTTGGTTTCTATATCGACGTCTGCCTCCACCCAGGTGGTCGCCGCTGGCTGACTGGACCCGCGAAAAAAGAGACTAGACGGAAGTGAGTGAAAATTGACCTTTGAGATGTATGAAATGACGCCAGTGAGGGTTCTTGGGTATATAGATTGACCTCATGCGACGAGAGGGTGGGAGTGCTGAATGAGGGGTATCGGTACGACTAAAGAGGAAAGGAAACTTGATAAACGTAACAACTCGAAATGAGAAAAGGACCTATGAGGTAGGCTGGGATGTGTGCAACTGAGGAGGGGAGAGGAGTTGCAGAAAGGAGGGTGAAGGGAGAGAGTGCTAAAGTATTGAACACTTGCGTGATTTTTTCTCCTTCTTCCGTGGCTCGCCCGCTCCAGCTCGGATCATTTGTCGCACCAGGTCTTCGAAAACGAGAGCAATGTTGATCTCTTTCCGAGCACTCGTTTCGTAGTAGGGCACTCCGCCCCATGCCTTTGAGATCCCGATGGCGACTTCTCGAGGCACTTGCCGCTCCTGGACGAGGTCGCACTTGTTTCCTATCAGCACCAGTGGCACTTTCTGGGGTGAGCGTATAGGGTAAGTTCTGACTTGAAGCTAAGATCGAAGACGTAAAAGACGTACTCGGCCCTCCTTTATCCGGTGGATCTGTTCTCGTATGCTTTGTAGCTCATTGACACTTTCTAGCGATGTCAAGCTAAATACCAGTGCGAATCCATCGCCATCCTTCATATACATAGAGTGCAGCGCCATAAACTGTCAAGCCGCGGAACCGTTAGCTCTCGGCGCGTACCCAAGAGTTCGCAACGCTACGCACCTGTTCTGTCCCCGCGGTGTCGAGAATCTCACAAGAGCAAGTTAGACCATCCACCTGAGTCGTCTTTCGATACGAATCTTCGATTGTCGGGTCTGTGGCCAAGACCAAGGAACTATCAGCTGCCTCCTCTCCTCACTTCGCACCCACATCTCAGTCAATCTCAGTAGCGCAAGCATGCGTTCTTTCCCCATAAGTTTAAGATGGTTCCTCACCATATTTCTCCACTTGAGGTTGGGAAATAAATTCGAGGAAGTATGTTAATCTACATCCAGTGAATGGTATATAGTAGTTACTTACCAAACAGCGAATGGACATAGCGGACCGTAATCGCCGACTTTCCGACGCCACCTCCGCCCCTGAGCCGCCAAAGCATAGGATTGTGGCGAGGAGAAGCAGGAAGGAGGACGGGGACCGAATCGGAGGCGAAAGGTAAAACAGGCTGTCAGCAATGCGTGCGGCAACCGCCAGACTTTCCAACCTGCGCAACTCACATCATGACAATCTTGTAGTCCCGCCATCCAGATCCAGACATGGACGAGTCTCGCCTGCATTCACAAAAAGAGCACACGCGTTGGGTTTCGTCAGCTCGAAATGGATCTCCCGCGTCAACAAACTGTGATACGCGCCGGCTCCGGCTCGAAACTCTCGTTCTTCGAGCACTTGCTGACCGAAGCCCCTCCACCGGCCCGGTCCTTCTCATGCCCTTGCGCTCTATCGTCCCGAGACGTATGCGCAAGACATATTCCATCTAGCAGCACCGCGTCCGTGCGCCATCACAAAGGAGCGCCGCTATCCGCCCTCCTTCGCGTTGACTTCACTTCCCGCACCCGGTAGGCACTCCCTGCCCCAGTGACTGCGTGAAGCAGCAAGACGAGTCGAAGAGAAGAGTGGGAGAAGTCGTCGGAGTTGGTTGGGCGGGCGGCGGCCGAATGCGCGAGGGATGATGTGCGCGGTTAATGCAGCCTTACATTCGTTTAGTGGGCGACGGCGAGTCGGAATGTGACCACTTGAAGCGGTCCTAGGCACTCTCGCTACTCCAATCGGCGATGTTGTTTTGTGTTGAAGTTGCGAGCAAGCTGCCCGCGCCGGCTCACCCAAGCTCAGCGCGCGACGCCCAAACTCGCCCAAACGCGTTGAAGTTTCATCTGAGAGTGGTTTCACCTGAAGTCGCCAGGGCACCGATAGTTGCAAAACATTTGTTGCGCCATCAGTTGGGCATTACTCTTTCGTACGAGCAAGATTAGAAAGTGCTTTGGGGCAAACCAGACTGGGCAAGTAAGTCTGACTGGCACTCGGCGCGCCAAACAGCCTGCTACCTGGTGGCGGGAGAAGTTTCGAGATTTTTATCTTCATTGCGTGATCTAAGATAGCGTTCCAAGATGGAGACCAGTCTACGCGTTGTGCTTCCAGCTGAAGGGAAAGTAAGAGTGGGGGTGAGCTTCGTGAAGAGGTGGCGCATCACGAGAGGTACGAACTGGCAAATGTCTCCATCGAGCACCTCGTATGGCTTTCCCTTCTGCATCAGCTTACCTGAGGACGAAAAGTCATGAAGTTCAGTGTGCTGTGGGGAGTTTATCTTATGAGACACGCACCGGCAGCCTTGACACCAGCTTCGGTTCCGTACTCGACAATGTCGGCATAAGTGAAGATCTCTCCACAGATGAAGTTCTTCTCAAAGTCGGTGCTGAGAAGTGAAGAAATGTTAGCCTATATCAGGTCATCAGAATCTGATCATTCTCACTGGATGACACCGGCAGCCTGGGGCGCCTTTGTGCCTTCACGGATGGTCCAAGCGCGAACCTCTTGAGGTCCACAGGTGAAGTAGTAGATGAGCTAGCGAAATGGACAATCCTTTGATCAGTATTTTGTCGACAATAAACGACAAGAATCTGGCGTACGTTAAGACTCCTGTAACCAGCGGTGGTGATCTTGCCGAGGGCACCAGTGGTTCCGAGCTTCTTCAACTCCTCCTCCTGGGCGGCCGGGTCGTTGAAGTCCTGAGCAAGACGCTCCTCAAGGGCGACAGAGAAGGGGATGAGCTTGTCTCCCGGTGTGTTCTCGTCGATCCAAGCCTTGATTTTTGGGAGCCACCTGTGGGCATATCGTCAGCAAACCTTCCCATTGATGCTCTGTGCATAATTTATTCACTTGTTCTGTTTTTCATATTGTCAGCTGAGCATTCGTCAGTTACAAAGAAAAAATGTAGGGCGCACCTTCTTCCTGATGTAGTCCTTCTCAGAAAGATTGATGAGGTAGGTAACGGGCTTGGCGGTGAGGAGCTGGAGCTCGTTAACAATCTCGACCTGGCGACGTTAAAGATTCAGCATAAAGCTTGAGCAGCGCGCGCAACTGCACTTTACCTCCTTGTTGGTCCAAACGGCCTTGCGAACATCCTTGTTCTGGACAGTGAGCACGTCGAGAACCTTGGAGACGGTGTCCTGACGGTGAAGAAGGTAAGCATAAGACCTTTGAGGGTCAAACCAGATGTCGAGGTCACTTACGAACTCCTCCTTCTTGGCCTTGTCGGCCAAGTTAGCGGTTCCAGTGGCGCCTCGAAGAGCCTTACGCAACAACTCGTGCTTCTTCTCAACCCACTCAATGTCCTTCAGCCTAGATTATCATGTTTTCAGTATGTAAATAATAAAAGTTTAAACTTTCGACTGACCTGAGCTCGGTAGAGATGACCTCCATGTCGCGGACGGGGTCGACCTCTCCCTCAACGTGGATGACGTCGGCATCGTCGAAAGCGCCTAGCAGGATAGCTAAATTAGCACATTTCCTCCAGTGTCGTAGCAAGCCTATGTCAATTCGACGCCTGTTTGGATCCCGGGTCTTTCGCGGCGACCTTCCCACTCCCACCTCCCCAAATTCGCACCACCAATAAATCAGAAATGAAGACTCACGGACAACCTGGAAGATTCCGTCAACAGCCCTAACGTGACTCAAGAAGTTGTTTCCCAATCCGGCACCACTGGCAGCTCCCTTGGTCAAACCAGCAATGTCGACACAGGTGAGGAACGGCGGGATCTTGCCACTGGGCTTGTAGATCTCGCAGAGGCTCTCGAACCTCTCGTCGGGGACGGCGACACGGGCCTCTTCTGGCTCGATGGTGGCGCTGCAGGAACGAAAGACAGAGAAATAAGAAGAATGGCCTCTCAAAAGTTGTATGCGGCCGAGGAGTGCGGGCTTACTCTATGGGAAAAAGGAACGTCAGCTTCAGACCTTCAAGACTAGACTCCATGAAGCTTACAAGGGAAGTTGGCAACCTTTCCAAGGTCTGAACCGCGTTCGTAACACGAAGGAACGCGAGAGAAAGCGGGGAGGACAAAAAGTAACGAGAGAATGATGAGAGGTTGCGATCGTAAGCTGCCTCTTCACATATACCAGCATTTATGAGTACGTACCACACTTGGAGATGGCGTTGAACAGGCTGGAATGAAAGCCGGAGTCAACAAAGCAGCTCGAGACGGAAGTCAATAGAACGCAGGACACTCACGAACTCTTTCCGACATTGGGTACACCGACGAATCCCATTTGCAGGTTGTTCGACGGCCTGCCTACATTTCGTAGCTTTGTGTCAGCAACTCCGTTCGTTTCGATACCTCAAGCCGCGCCCGTCGCCAACTGAAGGCCAGGTCCGCTTGAGCTGAGCTGGCGCGGGACCATATTTGAAAGAAGGTGGGTGAGCGTACCGAGGAGAATCTTCTTCTCGGCGACTGCTGACTTCTTGGGAGGCATGGTGCGGCGAGTTTTTGGTGCGAAAGAGGGAGGGGAGAAGTGGAAAGATCTGGCGAGCGAGAGGAGAGGCGAAGGTGAGCCTTTTGCGACGGAAACGAAGAGCAACAGGGCGACCGGGGACTAATAAAAGTGCTGCATAAAAGGGTTAAAGATATGTACGTTTACGTCTTTATATGAACTTACCAGCGGCTCGTTTGGTGGATTCAGAGGAGCAGCGCCGCACCGCAGACTTGTCACTCTGGCCTTGTGACACTTTGCGTGCGCGTTCGAGCAGGACCATTCTCATCTTAGCCCTGTCATAATCTGTACAGTCTCTAGGTCTAAATCGCAAGTAGTGACGTCCCGTGAGTGGGGATAGCGGCAGCGCAATCTGGGAATTCAGGCAGAGGTTCCGCGTCTTAGAGCGACATCGGAACCATTGCGAACAGCAACTTTCAAATCGCACACGGGCACATAACATGGAGATTGCGGGCGACCGATAGAGTCGTATTCCGCATAAGGTCGTAGGAGAAAGGAACCGCCCAGGCTGCCC
>JASZXU010000486.1:0-20395 GCA_035521515.1 Phenoliferia sp. Uapishka_3 | reverse complement strand
GAGTTGTTGGAGGTCGTTAAGAGGGTGGAGGAGGGGGAATGAGTGGTAGGGGATGGATGGAAGAAGAGGCTTGGTACTTACTTGGGCTTTGGTATGATTACTCTGGGGGAAGATTAATTGAGATATGTTCTCTCATTTCGAATTGGTGAGCTTTCTCTGGCTCTGGCGGCATGGCTGGACTGAGCACTGGATCGCTGGACGCCCTGAACCCCGGTACTAAGTTTGAAGTTCGTGTTGCGTTGATGGAGCCTGTGGTTTTTCAAACGGGTGACGGATTGTTTGACAAGCTTTTTCGCTCGTTTTACTTGAACCGCTGCAGTTTAAATCAGTGGATAAAGAAGAAGTTCGCACAGGATCCATAGTGTAGCGGTTATCATCCAGGTTTTCCATACTTCCTGATCTTCCACGTTCACATTGATGCCGTCGATTGGGAATGCTTACCTGGGACGGGGGTTCGACTCTCCCTGGTTTCATGGAAAAGCTGGGCTTGATCGAATCATCTCTTGCCCATCTTCTTTTTGGCTCTGGTAGAAGCGGTGCCTCCGATGTTGTCCGATGTGCTAGATTGGCCAGACATCCCTTCAACACCCACTTTGATTGATAACAGCGAGGAGACCCCTGGCAAAGGCTTAAAAAGAACCATTACTATGAATCCCAATTTCGACCAGCCTGATTTTCGAGCCACGCCATCGCGCGGCTGCGAAGGATCCGGAGTCGGTGGCGTTATGAGTGGCGTCCCCCTAAACGAGTGTCAGCTCTGACTTTCCATGTCGGAAGTGGTAGATTTGAAATTATTTCGTAACTAAGACACGTACTCCCCAACGCAACCCATCCTTATTCGTCAGGTCAAACACAGCCTCCCTCCCTCGCGCTTTGACCATCGACAATTCTTAAGAATCCGCAAGCGGACGCTGGTCATCCCCAATGTTTTGATCCCTGCTCCTTTCATTCCTTCATTCCTTCTCTCTTTCTTCTTTTAAAAGCAGACCTTATCCAAACTTCAACGCCGTCTCCAAGACCTCCAGCCCGTGATGTATCTTCGTTGGACTCGGTGAGTCCGTCGCCTCGCCCCCCGGAAGCGACTCACTTTCCCCACCGGGGGTTCCCCCAACAAAACAAATTTTTGGTTGGGCACTGACGAGATCTACTGCTACTAGCTTCTGTTTCTTTCAGCTCACTACTGCATTGAGGTGATCACCTTCCCTTCTTCCCGATGGAGGGTCGTTAACTGACTTCTTGAGTACAGCATTACCACTGTCGGACTCACGGCATGGGGATTGAGACAAGCAGTGGAGAAGGAAAACCTCGTCAAGTCTTCTATTCCTGGTACAGCTTGCTTCCAGAATTGGTTTAAAAGGTATTGCGTACTGATTTCTCGTTTTTGGCGTAGGCGCGAAATTGCACATCGCTGATTTGATTGGCGTTGGCGGAGCCGGTGAGCATCCTCATTCGCGACCTCTTACCAAAAGCCGCCTTAAGCTGATCACCTTTTATCTTTCAGTGACTGCAGCGGCAGTAAGCACTTATCCCATGAGAAGTGAGTACACTAGAAGCTCATTCCACCTTCGCTCAGGGCGTCGCCACAATCATTTGCCTCGTCATGACTTTCATTGGCCACTTCAAGCCCCACCTCAAAGAGACATCCCAGACTGTCCGAATCAAAGAAGGGATTTTTGGCTTTGCCTGCCTTTTCTGGCTCGCTACTCTGTGCGTAACTTATTCGCAAAACGCCACTCGAAGCTCGAGCGCTAACCTGCTCCGAATCGAATCAAGGATTCCGGCCGCCGTTTTTGTTGCCTCTCGTAGTGCCTCAGTTACGAAAGCTGGAGTCCCAGATTCGTTGATTGCGCAAATTGTGGCGCTCTCGGGTGAGAAGCTAACATGTACGTATTGTGTCTAATAGTCGCAAGCGGACGTCGAGATACTGACCCACACTCGAATCGCAGACAAGGACCAGAAATCGGCAGTCGCTTTCACAACTGTTGGCTGGATTGCTTTCCTCAGCACATGTATCAAGTGAGTAGAAATTTCACTGCTTCACTCCTCACTCATTGACCCGTTGAGCGAGCAGCTTGATGCTAGTCAGTATGGCAGGTCGATACGTCGTCAAGCACGGTCCGGATGGGGAGCAAGGAGAGCTAGTTGGACACCCTCATCATACCAACCCAGACGAATCGAGTCACGAGAAGAGCACCCACGACTCACCCGCCAGCAACTCGAGCATGACCACCTGATACTATTTACCCCAAATCTGCGCACTTACACCACTCTAGTATCACCTAATATCGCAATAATGACAAGCTTGACAGAAATATCATTGTTTCACGCAGTAGGCTCTGATAGAGAGGCAAAGAGACCGTGCTCTGACCCAAGAGCGTACGTTAATGTCCGTCGTTCGTAGTAGCTTGGCGAAGGAGAGTTGGAGGCTAGGTCGAGCTCGAGATTGTCGATCACGTCGTCCAGGAGATGAGCTTGGCCGACAGTGATTCCCGGAAATCCAACATAGCTAACGTGGGTCTGCAAGAATGACAGGTCAGCATCCGCATTTGATGTCGACCAGTGCGAAACGCACCACATGAACATGGAAGTGGTCTGCGCGACAAAGTGATGAGTATTCGTTCAAGAGTGTTAGAAGCTCGATGCGTACAGTAAGTCGGTTGATAATGAATAAACATCCGAAGTTCTCCAGCCTTCACGCCATATTTTTCTCGTATAGCGCGTCGGCTCTCGTCACGGATCTTGCGAAGGAGTGGAAGGTGCGATGGGCGGAGGTCTCGAAGGGACCGAATAGTGCGCGTTTGGGTGAGGACGAGAAGGTACAAGGAATTGAGGGTCTTTTGATCCCATTTTCTGGATGGTCAAGGTGGTCAGTTGTGAGACCCTAAGCGGGCGAGGGATGACTTGCAAGTCGGGTGTGAGCACGAAGCCGGTTTCTGGGTCGGTGTCGCGAAAGAGAACGTTTTCTGCTTCTGATTTCCCTTCCAGGATATTGTGTACCCTATTCAACAGATGTGAGGCTCAAATGACGAATTTTCAGGAGCAAAGGACGCGTACCAGCCTGTTTGCCCAGCGGGGAGGCTCTCGATGTACGGCTCGACGACGGTGCGATACAGCTCTGGAGTCTCACGCAGCATGCATGACGACTGAACGCTGTACTTTTTGATGTGCTGGAATGAAGCTGGTCAGGATTGGTAGGACTTCAGAGAAAAACTTATGGAAAGCAACCTTCTCCGTCGCGGGACAAATCGAAGACAGTTGCACATCGGCACTGCGGTTTCCAGGTGCGTACCACGCGAGTAAGGTAGAGTAGATGTCATTTGTAGTCATCTGAAATGGACCAATCAGTCAAATAATGTGGTCACGTGTAAGCAAAAGACGCACCCACCATCTCGAGCTTTGACCAGGTGCTGAGGTCGGAGAGAGCTGCAATCTGCGCTGGTTCCGAGCTGTACGGCGTCTTCTCCACTTTCAATATCATTGGAAATCGTTCGCCGGTCGCTGGTGGGACTGCAGACCCGAGAAGATAGAGCACAAGGGCGCGCGAGTCTTCGGATAAGACGCGCTCGAATTTGAAAGAAGACAGAAGGTCTTCGGCAGAAGTGAATGAGGCGCTTGGTGGGGTTGAAAGAGACGGAGGTGACATGACTTTGATGTCGCTGTTGAGGAGAGCGCAACGTGCAACCCATGGGGGGAAGGCGACGACTTTGTTGAGAAATAGGAGTCATGTTGAGTCGGCTTTCTTTCGCGCCGGAGCGCCAGTCGCTCTGTACTTACACCAAATCCCTCAATACCAGTTTAAACCGTCAAACGTCAACGATTTGTCTCGCACTTACGTCGGCAGCCTTAAGCTCAGGCGCGAGTGTTGCTCCCCTCGGCCCCCACAACTTGTCCGGCCAAACTCCTCTCCCGATCAGCCTTAGCCACCCTCCCGCACAACGCGATGGACGACTTCTCCACGCGAGATCGAATCCGAGCTTCAATCTCACCTTTATTCTGCTGTCTCCCCACCTGCCGACTCGTCTCCTCTCCATCCGTCGAATCCTTGAACAACAACAATATTGACGACGCGCCAAGAGCTTGGTACGCTCAATCACGGCCTAGCAATACCGGCGGTGAAGCGGACTTGCATGGAAATTGGGAGGATGCAGAAGTGAGAGCGAGCAGGAGGGAGGCGGACCTTTTATCGCTTCATGAGAGTGTTGCCGAGGATGGTCCTACGAGGCGGAGGAGGTGGAGGGGACGGGGTGGCGATATTAGTGGTAGTGGGAGTGTGGCAGGTACGTCATCGCTAGAAATGCAGCAGGCTCGAGGAATGCTGAACCTCTGTGCGCGCATGAAAGGAAGCGGTCTCTCTCGGTGGACCTTGCTCAGAAGCTGGTGGAGCGGAGGCAAAGGCGCCGTCCGACTACCAGATTCAGATGACGAAGAAGAAATCGCCTACCTCGAACATGGTACAGATGACGAAGAAGGCCAACGCACATTCGACGAAGCCATCATTTCCGTCGGAGCCGGCGAGTCGGACGCTCGACCGCTTTCCGTATCACATTTTGCTCCACCCGCTCTCCAAGTCCCACCAGCTCCATTAGACGAGTCGCAGCCGGAAGATAGAGAGGAACGAAGGGCGAAGCGAAGGGCGAGAAGACGCGCTAGGGAGTTGGGTCTTAGCATTCAGGAATTCGACGAGGGAGCAGCTGCCGAGCCGGGAGAACTACCCGACACTCCACTTCTTGAAGTTCCCGCTGGAGGCAGACGACGTAATAATACGTGGACTCAGACGAGCTCGTCTTCTGGCTCGACCGAACCAGACTTCGTGCTAGTGGACACGGGTGCGAAACAAGCAACAAATGGCTCTCATGGGTTCTTGTGGGCGGAGACAGCGAGCCCAGTAGATGAGCAGCAGGCTATGGATGGTGGAGACGAGATGTTTGGTCGCGAAAAGAAGGAGCGCCGGAGTCGGCGGCGAGCAGCAGAAGAAGGAACTTCGTCTCAGAGCGGAGATGGCACTCGACGAGGAGGATCTTCCACCAGTGGCTCGGGGAACTCCAGGAGTCACTCTAGCAGGTCACACACTTCGACTGCACAAACTTCTACTTCCCTCAAAGCCTCCCAGGTTCCCTTACCAGGCTCACCCAGCGACGAATCGTACCGTGACTCGAGCAGCCAAAGCCAAAGTCGACCTCGCCATCGTTCCCACCCTTCCATGTCCTCCAATTCCAATTCTACCTCCTCATACGGTCGTCGTCGCACAAGAACGCACCATCATCCGACGCAACTTTCAGATCAATTCGAAGCTCCAGAATCACAACAATATTACCAAGATGAGAATGGTCAGATCCAACCCTATCCCTCACCAGGTCAATTCTACGTCGATGAAACAGGCCAAGAATATTTCGTTCCTGTAGTGGCCGATCCGAGAAATCAGTACTACCCTTCTCCTCTCGACTTTTCCTCTCCCCATTCGGACGTCGCTCAGCAGCAGCAAAATTACGACCACATTGGAACACTCCCTTCCTCTCTCTCCACCTCGTATAACCTCCTCCCCTCAAATCCAACCTTTAAAATCGCTGACGAAGAAACTGAAGAGCTCGAGGAACTAGCCGACTCGCCCATCGCACCAAACCCCATCGCGTCCCCACCAGCCCTCTCTTCCTCCCGCTCCGATCCAATCGAATTCCTCCAAGCCTTGAAACGAACGAAAAATACTTCGCCGCTTTTACCGACTGTTCCGGTCGCTGCGGTCAAAACTGTACAAGACCAATCGGATGAGGGAGGAATCTTGGATCAGTGGGAGGGCTTGGGGAGAGGGAAGGAGAGAACAAGTGCTTGGGAGGGAGCAGGAGAAGGTTTTGAGAAAAGGAGGTGGGGGAAGGAGAGTGTGAGTGAAGAGGAGGAGAGTGAAGATGATAGTTTGTGATTTGGCGGGGGTTTATTATTTACTTGGGAGGATGAGCGGGCGTGTGAATTGTATCAGGTGGTTGGTTTCTTATTTGGTGCAACTACGGTACTCAACAGGTAGGTGGTCCATTGAGGTGGTTAACTCGTTATGTATGAGGGGTGATGGTCGCGAACATTGAAAAGTAGTCTCCACGAGAACGACTCCATACTGATCATACTTAGTGTCAAATACGTTCACGTGCTAGCCTTCAAAGTCAAACGTCAAGACTCCCCCCAAAAAATCAAACGATCATCGGACCCTCATAAGTCGACAGGGTTTCTTCGAGGGTGCGAGGGACGATGCCGGCAGCGGCCTGACTAGCCTCGACGTCCTTATTACCGTAGTCTGCACAGGCAACGTCAAATCGGAACTTGTTGAAGATTCTGACAGGATGAAACGTCTTACACCCGAAATTATTAAAGAATAGGAACATATCAAGGACCATAAATGCGATCGGGCCCAGGTGGCTAAGGTCAAGGACGTCGCGAAGAAAAGTTTGCCCATCCACCTCTTGAAAAGTAATCGTCTTCCCCGTAGCTACGGTTTTGTAAAGCGATGAGCTAGACGTCCACCTGAGACAAACAAATCCGCAAATCTCACCTTTGCTCAAACCTTCAACAATGTCCTTGAACGACGTCAACTTCCCCGACAAAATCTCGGACCCCGCCCCCATCCCCTCTCCCTCAATCGCCTTCAACACATACTCTCCATAATCCTTCTTCGGATCCAACACCGGAATTTTCGTCTCCCCCTTAACAGGCAGTCGAAGGACGTAAGAGTCGTCGTCTTTCTCAGAGCGACTGAACTTGTAAGGCGAAGCGATGAGGTTCGAGATGTAGAAACCGCAAGGAACGTTCGCCCAGGGTAGGCCACTCTTTGCGAGGTATGAAGTTACTTCGGCTTTAGCATCGAAGAATTCGCATTTGGTGTATTTGCCCGAGGAGAGGGTGGAGATGGAGACGAGAGAGGACCAGATGAAGAGGTGGATCGAGGAGGAGAGGGCGGCGTCTACCACTTTTGAAAAGAGTTCGAGGACGTATTAGACCAGTGGCTACAGTTTTTGAAAGACGGTGAACGCGGAAAGACTCACTGAGCTTGCCTTCGGCGATTTCTCGCGCCTTGTCTCCATGCTCATCAAAATTTGTCACTGCCTGCGCCAACAAAAAGCATCAAAACCCCTCAAATCAGCCCAACCCAATAGTTCCACTGAACACAAGAACCAAAACCTCGCTCACAAACAAAACATCCGCCCCCTCAAAAGCTCTCTGAACAGCCACTTCATTCCCCACACCAATAGCAACCTGACGCAGCTCGACTCCAAGATCCACCCATTCCTTCGCTGAAGGACGAAAAGTGTCGCGAGTTAGACCGATGACTCGGTAGGGCTTTGAGGATGCGATGAGAGCTCGGGCGACGGATCCGCCTTGCTTGCCGGTTATGCCGACGACGATTACGGTTGGGGCGAAGGGGGATTTGGAGAGGACCATTGTTGGTGGAGAGGTTGTGTTGGGGAGAGAAGCGAGGTGTGGGGGTGGGGAAGGAAGGAGGTGGTTCGGTGGAAACTCGGTTGGGTGACCAACTTCTCCGCACCGCGGGCACATGATCTGGTGCAGGTGCAAGAGAATTCAGCGATTTCATGGTATAGGTGGAGTTCCTCAAGAGCATTCGAATACCGATTTTGGTTCCCGGAAGAAGAAGGACCCGTATAGAGAGCAGCGAACGTCACAGCGAAGCTGCGAAGATGCGACCACTGAAGGATTTACTTTCAGATCGACTGACGGCGGCCCAGCCGACACAGGGATGCTTTGAGAAAAGAGGATGGGCACAATATAGATGATTGAACGTGATTCTTGCAGGAAGTCGCCTTTCTTGACCGACGTTTGCGTCTGCGTCGAGCTCCATCTTCCCTGCGAGGCACATTACTTGTCAGCTGACCAGCGCAGTTCAGATGGATGCAGAAAGGCTGAAGGATAGAATCGTACCCCAGAATGAAAACCATCCTATTGAACAACGCGCCAACCTAGCTCGCCGAGCGTTCCAACACGCTTCGCGGCGCACGCCCTCCATCGAGGTAGCAACCCCACGCACCCGCTCCTCCGTCTGACCATCTCTCACACGTCTGCCTCGACAGCTAGGTTCCCCGCTTCCTCTGCAAACTTGTTTATGCGCGTTGCGAGTCTGACATCAAGGTCGGTCAAGGTGCTGCCGCGGTCGTGCGTCGTAAGGTCTATTGAGACCTTGCTATAAACATTTGACCACTCGGGATGATGCTGCAAGCAATTCCAATAGGTCAGCTAGACACCCCACCTCACCCCACTCAGCTGAGGTCGACTCACATTGAGTTTCTCTGCAGCCAAAGCTACGCGAGACATGAAAGCCCAAGCTTGAGAAAAATCTTTGAATTTGAAGTCTCTATGGAGTTGCTGAGCGGATGGAGAAGAAGATGTCGTGATGATTGACCAGCCTGAAGTTGTGATAGTTGTGAGATCAGAGGGAGAAGCTGCCGACTTGCGCAGTGCTGCGTTTGACATTGAACGACAGGATTGTGAGAGCACGAAGTGTGCAGAGTGGGTAAGATTGAATAGTCTGTTCATAGGCAATGGGATGGAATTTGAGATGGTTGGTCGAGTTCAACTTGGACAGTCGCAACTTTGTTCAACTGTTGACATCTTACCACTTCTAACTCCTTTCTCTCCCCTCATGCCAACCGCAAACGATCAAGTGATCGCATTGCAAGCTTCTTTGAAGCTACCATGCGGTCTTCTCGTCCCGAACCGTCTCGCCAAGGTACTCCAAGAATGCATTGCCGTCGCTCCTACCGGGCTGACCTTGTATTCTAGGCGCCGATGGAGGAAATGCTCAGTCAGTTCGGAGGAGGGAATCCGACTGAGGAGCATCTGGTGCTGTACAACGCTTGGGCAGCCGGAAGGTGGGGCATGATATTGACAGGCCCGTCATTTATCCTCCCCACAACACCACCGCCCCGCTGAACACCTTCATCTTTCTTCGTCTACAGGGAATGTAATGGTATCCTCATCAAATCTCGGCACTCCTTTCGACATCAAAATCCCGCTACCTACCTCACCGACTTATCCTCGCTCTATGAGTGCCTTTCGAAAGTGGGCGACAGCTTCGCACGGCGACGACCCATGTTTCCGACCCGCTGTCATCATGCAGCTCTGTCATACTGGTCGTCAAAGTCCACGAGGAGCCGGGAGGTCTCTCTGGACTCCTTCAATTGCGCCGTCGGCAATCGCACTCGATGCGGGTCCGGGGTTAATGGCGAAGGCGTTTGGCAAGATTTTGTGGCAGACTCCGGTGGCGATGACTGAGGAGGATATTGATCAAGTGGTGGATGAGTTTGTGAAAGGTGCTAGGACTGCGAAGGAGACTGGGTTTGATGGAATTCAATTACATGCGAGCCATGGGTACGTCTCTGAAATGCTAGGTCGTGAAGGACTCGCGCTGACGTACGAAAATCTTCCAGCTACCTATTGGCCCAGTTTCTAAGTCCGAATGTCAGCTCATGCACTTTATGTCAATACAACTTTCTAGCTGATTCTTGAGATGCAGGTGAATCTTCGCGAAGACTCGTACGGTGGCTCACCTCGCGCTCGAATGAAACTCTTGCTTCGGATTATCACTGAAATTCGCAAAGAGTTGCCCATCAAATCTGGGTTCTGCGTCGGCATCAAGCTCAATAGCTCTGATTATATTGTGAGTACTTCTCTGGCTAGGAAAGTCCCAGGATTTCGCTAAAGTTTTCGCTGGCGCATCAGAAAGGCGGGTTAAATGTGTGCTCCCATTTGATGCTATAGGGTCTGCTTTTTTCACTGAGTATTGTTTTCATTTAGGAAGAGGACGCTCTGGATAATGTTCGCTGGCTCGCTGAGCATGGCGGAGTTGACTTTATCGAGATTTCCGGCGGAACTTGTGAGTCGTATTTTCTTTGCTCAATCTGACGCTAAACTGATCATCGATTGATACAGATGAGAGTCCAAGTAAGTCACAAGCCACTTTATTCACCCCTGCTTATGCTGAACCCACCATCTGCCCTAGAATTCCTCCAAGAAGACGCCGACTCGAAACCTCCCCAACCCTCAACCCAATCCACCTCTCGGGAAGCTTTTTTCCTTTCCTTCGCCTCCCAAGCGCGCGCTCTCCTCCAATCCATCCCTTCATCTTCCCTTCCAACACCAGCTCCAACAATAATGGTAACCGGCGGCTTTCGAACTCGCGCCGGTATGGCCAACGCCATCTTGTCATCCTCTACAGACCTCATCGGCATCGGTCGACCTTCCTGCGCTGATCCTGCACTTCCGAAAAGACTTCTTGATCCCAGTATTCAAGAGGCGAGGTCTCCGATATACGTGGTAAAGGGATCAAGAGTTATGCGATGGATGCCGTTACAACTTCTCCTGCCGGGTGTTTCGACGATTTTTCATACGATGCTTTTGGCCCAGATTGGGAGAGGGGAGAAACCGGACTTTAGGATGAATGTGCTGCAGGGGTTTTGGAGAGTTTATTGTAGACCGGGTTGGCGGTGGTGGGGCTTCGTGGTGACGATGGTGGTGGGGATGATGCTCGCTTTGATGTGAGAATACATAAGGTACGGCCAAAGAGGATGCCAGTTCTCTGAGAACTTTGAGGACCTGAGTATCGAGTGTGAGGTCGAAGCACATCGCGCTGAGCTTGACTGCGAAGGGGGGTATAATAGGATTTCCTGCGGACACTCTCGCTCCAAAGAACAGATTTTTCTTTGAGACGGCTCTCTAATTTACGGAAAATGCTGCCCATGTGTTCGTCGCGCGTCGTGGTTTAAGCCAGATGTAAGATTGAAGCGCGCCGAACAAAATCGCCCGAGATGGCAAAACATTCGGTTCCGCTCCGCTCTTGCCGACGTCATTCACTCACCTCGAACGCCTTTCGCTCTGGAGTGAACACCCGCACCTAAATCGCCATTCCTTGTCGACCTTGTCTAGAGGATGTCAACACTCTCCTTCCCCGGCTCGCGAGCGATTGCATACGGACATGACTCATCAAACCCGCGCCTAAGCCAGTGGGGCGGCAACTCGACTGGCGTTTCAGACGATTCTGAAGATGAAGACGCGTGGGACGAAGTGGATGTAGAGCAGGATAATAGAGCATCGACGATCGCTGCTGCTGCTGCTGCTGCTGCTGGGACTGAGTCGATCGAGATTGTCATTTCAAAGGGCGGAAAGGGAAAGGGCAAAAAGTCAGTGGCGACTGGGGTGGGTTGGGTTGGAGACTGGAGGAGATGCTGATTAGCTTGCTTGGGGCAACAGGAAGAAGCCGGATGGGAGTACGACGAGGGATAGGATGGTCAGACAAGAGAGACACAAGACGCATACCATTTGTCACCTCGCAGTCGGTCTCATAAGGAACAGATGGCTAAACGATTCTCTCTTGAAAGTGAGTTGTAACTCTGCTCTTGAATGAAGCGAAAAGTAAGCTGAAAGAACGCGTCGCAGGCTCGACTCCTCTCACTGGTCCCACTTCACCTCTTGAACGCCTTCTCCTCTTACAACAAATCGACTCATCCAAACGAACGAGATCGTTCTCGACTATTCGACCACGCACTCAAGGACCTCGTCTCTTGGTGGTACCAGTCATTCCAAATTGATGAAGCGAAGGGCATTCGAAGGCGCACTTTACCAGACGTCGAACAAGAGCTAGTCGAGTGGCCTTTGGAAGCCAGTACTTCGGAAATCCCATACGGAGATGCAGCAGATGATGAGGGAACGTCTTCCAAGTCCAAAAAGAAGGCAACCTCCACCAAAAGCAAGAAGGGAAAAGGAAAACAAGACATCCCGCTTTCGCCATCGGAACTTCAAGGCGAAGAAGTTCACTCGGCAAAATCACTCATGAAGCGAGCTATCTTGATGAAAGGATCTCGGGACATGTCGGCGCAACTCTTCACCTCTCTTTGTCGTGCCCTCGACCTCCCTGCGAGACTCGTCTTTAGCTTACAACCGCTCGACTGGAGAGCTCCTTCAGCTGCAGCAAAGGCAGGAGCGAAATCGAGGGGGAAGAAAAAAAGTGTAAGGGGTAGCGAGGATGAAGATGAGGCGATGGAGACGGATGATGATGGGAAGAGTACGACGTCAAAGTCGAAGGGAAAGGGGAAGGGAAAGGCGACAGGTGGATCGAAGTCGAAGGGGAAGGGAAAGGCGACAGGGAGTGCAAAGTCGAGTACGAAAGGGAGTACGAAGGGTTCTGAGAGAGAGGATACTGGTGATGAAACTTGGGAGGATGGGAGAGGAAGGATGGGATACACCCTACCGCCAGTTAATCTGCGAAGGTCGAAACCTGCTCGGAGGGACCTCAACCGCTCGCCAAGTCCAGGTCCGTACTTCACCTCAAAGTTCGCTTTCTCACTCAGCCATTCTGATTTCCGTTGTTGTTTCTTTCACTAGATACGGATGAAATGTCACGTCGACCTGTTTTCTGGACCGAAGTTTGGACTCGGTCGAATCGTCACTGGATTCCAGTCGACCCAAGTCGAAAGAAAATGCGTTGTCGAGGTATCATGGAGCCTTCTCGTACTTGCGTCGAAAACCAGATGCTATACGTTGTTGCGTTCGAAGAAGGTGCGTTGAGTTCGAGCCTCCGTGTACCTAATTTCGAGAGCTGTTCTCACTCATGTATATAGATTCGTTTGCGAGGGACGTCACGCCTCGTTACGCGAAAAGTTACAGTACCTTCACTGCCAAAGCTCGTGTCCCGTCGAAGAAGGGGACGGAGTGGTTTGCCGATTTGCTTAAGCCCTATGCTCGTACCTTTCAGCTGGTGAGTCACGTTTATGGTTTCCATAGCGCAGTAATTCGTCTTATTCGTGTTTTTGTATCAGAATCGGGATCGAGAAGAGGACGAGGAGCTCTGGCAACGACGTTCCAACGAACCTATGCCCACCTCTGTCGCGGGATTCAAGAACCACCCGTCGTTCGTCCTCAACCCTCCTTTCTTGCTCACCCTATGAAAACTCAATATTTCCATCTACGCAGCTACGTCCTCGAACAGCACCTCCACCGTGACGAAACTATTCTCCCAGGCGCCAAAAAGCTCGGAATGTTTCGCGGTACCGAAATCGTCTACGCCCGCTCTGCCGTCGTCACGCTAAAGAGCGAAGAGAACTGGCGTCGAGTCGGAAGGGTCGTAAAGGATGATGGCGAGCAGCCTATGAAGTGGGTGAAGCAGAGACACGTTACGATTAACAGAAAGAGGGCGGAGAATGCTGCATTGGAGATGGGAGAAGAGGCGACGCAGCAGGGACTTTATGCGGAGACGCAGACTGAAGTCTTCGTACCGCCTCCAGTGGTGGATGTGAGTCTAAAGTTTGGCTTTGGATGATGCGTCGGACGCTGATGCTGTATGGAAATTAGGGAAAAATCCCCAAGAACGACTTTGGGAATATCGACCTTTACGTCCCGAGCATGCTGCCCGCTGGAGCCATACATCTTCCTCGTATGTCGTCCTGGATATTTTCGCTGTTGATGTAGTCTGACAGTCTGATCGCAGACAAGGGAGCCGCGAAATGTGCAAAGGCGTTGGGAATCGATTACGCTGAGGCAGTGGTACGTCAAACACGAATGACTTCTTCCGTGTCATTGCTTACAAATAGCATCTTCAGACTGGGTTCGAATTCCGGCAACGTCGCGCAAATCCCATCCTCTCTGGAGTCGTCGTCGCTGAGGAATTCGGTGACCTGCTCGTTGATGTAGGTCTTTTGACACTTTCGTCCTACATGAGCTTATCCGAGATGTTGCCAGGCCATCATCAACTCTCAAGAAGCCGCCGACGAAAAAGAGTTCGCGAAACGTCAAGAGCGTGTATTGAAGAGGTGGAAAAAGCTCATCGTCGGGCTTCGTATTCGCCAACGACTGCAAGCTTCTTATCATCAGGTCCCGGCTAAGGTCGCCCCTCACAAGGAGGAGAGTCAGGTACGCTTCATCTCCATCTCATTCTATAGAGGGTGGAGAGCTGACTTTATAATGTGTTTTCAGTTCGATCCATCAGCGCGCGTCGTCGAGTCAGCGGGTCCTTCTCGTCGCAAGGACCTTGCCGCATCAGCGGCTCCGACGCCAGAACCTCGAGCAGTGTCTCCAGAACTGGTCGCAGTAAGCTTGACGTTCTGGACCTTCGTTCGTTGTTGCTGATCCGCCATTCTCGCAGCCTCTTGTTCCTCGCAAGCGCGCCGCTTCTCCTGAGGTCGCCCCACCCGCGTCCGAGAACATCATCGACATTCCATCTGTCCACGTACCTCCAGCAGCTCCATCACCAATCCGACTCACCTTCAAAGCCTCGCTTTCAGCTCCTCCACCACCGGCACCTTCCGATTCCGACACTGCGTCCCGCTCGACTGGACGTACCCTTCGATCCGCCACCCCGAGAGTGGACTCGACAAAATCTTCGAGCCGCTCTAGTTCGACAACAGGTCGAGCGCTTCGATCTTCCGCCTCGAATGCTGATTTAGCAGAGGAGACACCGAATCGCTCGACGACAGGGCGCACCCTCCGCTTTATCAACAGATCAGGAGATATGCCGGATGATACTCCCAAAAGGTCTTCCGCTGGGAGAACGCTACGCTTCACGCATTCTACGGAACAGGCTGTCGCTGCGAAGGAAAGCAAACAGGAGGAGGCGAAAACTTTCAAAGCGAATTCGGTGATTTCGGAGACGGATGAGGAGGCGGAGATTGCGTCGGAATCAGATTCTGGGAGAGAGTCTTCGCTTGAGTTGGAGAGTGACTTTTGATTCGTTGAATTCAGTGGAATTATCTTATGCTTGCTTCTCGATCCTTTGCATACCCACGCTCTCACGTGGTAAGCTGTTATTAAAGCCAAGCGCAGCCTTAGCTCGACAAAGATGCAGGACAACTTTTTTGTCGTTCATGCGCTCGATGTCTGGATTTAAGGAACGCCAAGATTCGCAACGGCGCCGGCGCCCTCCGCGGACTTTAGGTATGGCGTGAAATAGATCTGATGACCTTAGCCTATCACATACGCCTAAAAATCGAATATGAACTGCATCGTACCAATATCCTACACCCCCTCCTCCCCAGCTTCCCGAAGCCCAGCTCACAGTCCCGGACGTTCGAAGTCAAACTCCAGCGGTCCCACTTCCCGCGCAAGCTCCAACGAGTGAGACCTTGCGTACGTCCTAACCATAATAAGACGCTCATACTCCAGCACAGGACAGAGCCCCTTCTTCCATCCCGTCGATCTTCCATCTCCCGCGGACGTTCGACGTCGTCTGCCGGACTTTCTACCTATTCTCACACGTCCAGTAACCGAGATCTGCGCAGATCCTGGAAGCAGCGCCTCGCTGTCGTCCTCATTGGATTCGGAGTCCTTTCGGCGCTTTGGGTAGCTAAGGTGCGGTTCGGATGGGGAGAAGGAACGGGAGGACGTGGGTGGGGCTTTGCTCGCGAGTGACTTCGCGCGGGCGAGGGTGCGTGTGTAGGGAAGACTCGACCGCCACAAGGAGCCTCAAGAAAAATTCCTGGGAAAGGACCTCTGCGAAGATGAATGAAATGGGCTCCTTGAGTCGCTCCCTTCTTTGGACCTGCAAGGCCAGATCAAGCAAGCGTCCGGCTAAACAAGATTTACAAGGTTGCCTTCTTTGTACACCAAATGGGCCATATTACGCCTTGCATGAGACCGGCAGACCAGCAGCGATCCTTTCCTTGGTCATAGCCGCGATAACTGTACAAAGGCATCAGTTTCGCTGTCCGAGTTATGATCCCGCGAAACGTTTGGCTCACCAGCAGCTCCGACTCCACTTCCGTCTTCAGCGTGGTGGGTAGTGATACCCTTTCCTTTCTCGCCGAAAATATCCACGAGTCCCTCGGCAAGACGCTCAGGGAACTTGGGGTATTGCTGTAAGAAATGCGAAATAGACGATGAGAGGTTGATCAAATTCCGTAAGATGGCGGGTAACGTACGTTGTAAAGACTTCCGTCGGTCGCAATACTGCATCCCTCGTCCAAAAGGTTTTGCTTCGAGACGATGGCGGCGATACCACAAGCACTCAGCCTGGCAGCGCGAGTACCAATGAGCTGAGCGAGCCTCTTGAAGAACTGGCGCTCGCTTGTGGTGGTGGTGAGGGAGTAGAAGTGGGCGAAGAGTCCGGTGACGGTGAGGAGCTCTTCGGTGGTGTCACTAATCGGTTGCTTTTTGTTAGCCGACTGTTCGAGGAAGAATATGCTGGAGCATCCCTACCTTTCGATGAGAGAAAGGAAAGCAGTGTCGAAGCCGTAAGGCTTTTCAACCTTGTAGGTTTCTTGACCCAAGAACAGAACACCTTCGTCAATCTGCAAAAAAAGTAAAAAGTCACCGAGTTTAGCAGGTGGTAACCAAATGAAGGACCTTGGCTTACCATCTCACACATGACGAGTCGGAAGATCTCTCCAAGGTATAGTCCAGCGATCATTTTTTCGAACGCTTGCTCTCCGGGCTTGTTCGACGTCTCGTCAATGATGATGTCGTAGGCGGTGCGGGGGAGGTGCTCGTGGGTAGTTGAGTCGAATGCGCCCCTAAAATGGAATTGATCAGTTTGATGGCACGCAAAACTGATTTGGTTCTTTCTTCATACCATTCGCAGTTGATAGCCATCTTTTAAAAGCAGCGAAAAGAAGAATCAGCGTCGCTCGCGCCCTTTTCGCAAGTTGTACACACCTCAGCATCAGCAGGCACCTCAAGGCCCTTCAGTTTTGTGATAGCAGAAACCTTCTCCATGTAAGCAGCATTGCATCCAGTTCCGAAGATGATACCTGGGCAATTTGAGTCAGCATCTTCGCCATTTCGCGGCTCGCAGAAAATACCCACCGGCGCGAGTGCTCGGGTCGACGTAAGCAGAGGCGATCAAAGTCCCGGTGGTATCGTTGATCAAAGCAGTCATTTTGACGGGGACCTCCTACGAGACACAAATACGTATGCGTGAGACCCAGGCCAGCATCGTCTACGCGAAGTTTCACAGGAAAGGACTTACGAACTTCTCGAGCGACTTGGCGAACATGGCAGAAACGTCGTGTCCCTCAACATTGGGAGCACCGAAACCCTTGGTCCACCGAATCAAGACACCATGGTTGATACCCTCTTGGCTGTGGACAGGGAGTCAGAACGAGCAGCCAAGCGCGCGAACATGGCCGAAAAATTCAAGGAAAGAGACAAACAGGCAAGGGTAACTGAAGGTGAATCCAAGGGGAATTGGCTCCTCAAGGTCAACGTTGCCGTCTTCGTCGCCGTAGTGATCTGTGATGAAGCGACCCAAGCATTCGGCGCAGAAGTCGAACAAGTCCTGGCCCTCAGCGTGCTTTTGCTCCTCCGTACTGAATCAGCCAAGAGAAGTCATGAGATTTTGGCCAGAAAAGGCGGGAAGGAGAGGGTCGCACAGTCGGTACTTGGTTTGAGTGATCTCAAACTTGCCTTCGCCTTCGAGTTCCACGTGGCAGACTCGAAGGTTGGTTCCTCCCAGGTCGACGGCGAGGTAAGGACCCTTCTCATGGCCAGTTGGGTATCTATCGCGCGAGAAGTATACAAGTTTAGAACCAAGAAGGGTCCACGCGGGGAAGATTGTTGACGCACCCAAAGACATAGGTCGGAATCATGGGAACCTCCTGTCCTGGAGCAGCAAGACCTCTCTCAAGCACCTCGATGAAAGAGTCGACAATCCTAGATAGTGCGAGAAAAGGTTAGCGGGCGAGGCGGTAAGAGGCGCACGAGTTGGCGAGATGTGTGAGGACTGACATGCGCATTCGCTGTGGGGTGAGGTTGAACTTGTATTCGAGCTCGCTGAGGCACTTTGCCATGTCACGCTGCGAGTTGAAAAAGAGTCAGTTCGGACATGAAAGGTGGTGCGGGCTGCCGAAGGTGCCGACAGCTGGCTGCCTCACCTTTGTGGCATGGGGAGGAAGAGGGTCGTCCTGAGTGCGAGTAAAGTGCTTGCCAGCATTCGTCTCTGACTTGCGGCCAACTCCACTGACGCTCCCACGTTGCGTTGTCGAAGTGCGTCGGAAGGTAGCAGACTGCCAACACACAGCGCGTAAGTTGAGTAGAGCGCTTTCGCCGACCGAGCTCTTAAAGATTTGGAACTCACAGGAACAATCTTCTGTCCTGTAGATGGCCTTCGGGTCATCGAGGTACGGGCAGCTGGCTCGGTACTCATTCTGGGGGATTGTTTGGGGAAGAAGGCGGAGGTGGAAGGTTGGCAAGTCTCTCCGACCGCGAGCGCTTCCCGTGCGCTCATCGATTTTACGAATCTTTAGGGGCCAGTCTTCCCTTGATTTCTCCTCTTTTCAGTCCTTCACTTCCTCACGTTACATAGAAGCGTATCAGACACTATGTCAGGAGACTTGATGAAATATTCGAGCGGTCAAGCGAGGCAAGAACCATGTACATTCTCGTGCGAAGCTAACGACATGCCCTGACACCGTCACCTCTGACAGTACAATCCAGCACTAAACGAAGTGAAGAAAATGAAAAGTTCTGGCACTTGACGAAGAGAAACCTCCCTGCTTGCGCGCGGTGGGCGTGTTCGAAGTTTCCGAGGAGCTGTGATAAGCTGCAAGGAGAAACAAGATGGGAAAAGGAAGCGGGACGAGAGTCAGCGGGTTTTTCGCACAAGCTGCTTGCTGGTGTAGGTGTGGGTGGAAAGGGCCGGGAGGCCCCTCGCTCACGAACAGGCCCGGGGCCACCCAAGAGAGAAGTGAACTTCGCCCCGGGACTGGCAACCCAGAAAACCCAAAGCGCACACCGAAACTCAATGCCAGGAAAGGAACCCAAAACAGCGAAGGAAACAGCTGCAATGCATACACAACTACGACCTCTTCTTGCGAGCGGCTTTCTTCTGAGGGGCAACAGGATCGGTGCCGGAGAGAAGAGTCGAAATGGAAACCGGGGCATCGGACTGAGCGGTGACATATTCGGCGTCCGCGAGATGATTCGCGGCGATCATCTTGATGTCGCGCCAATAGCGGTCGAAAGCGTTCGAAGACCAGCGGCCGATCACCCGAATGGAGTCGATGTGTTTACCAGCGAGTAAATACATGGTGGCACCACCGATGCGGAACGAATGGCCCCACACCCGGCCGCGACCAGCGGCCTCCAGGTAGGCGTTGACGACTTTGATGAAATGCGAGTTGGTGAGCGTGATGAGGTCACCAACTTTGACAATGCGCTGGACTCCTTTCTTAAGTGTCTTGGAGTTCCTCGTAGCTCGATAGCTGAAAGCGAAAACCTCAGGAGGTTTTGGCTCGCCGTCTTGGGGCTCCTTAGCTTCGAGGCCGTTAGACTGGAAATGCGCCGCCATTGCCTGCACCGGGTCGAGCCGAGGGTCGGAGGCCTGGCGGACGAGGTAGAGAACGGCGCCTTGGCGACGTTTGACTTTGTCGAAAGGAAGGGCGAGCGTGACATGCTCGGCAAAATCGGGAGAAGCCTTGTAGAACTTGACAGCGGAGGCGGCGAGGTCAAATTGAGGGTCGAAAAGTCCCTGGGCTGCCACCGTGACATCACATGAGCGAGCCATACCATGGAAAGCGCCGGTGGCAGCAGCCCAGATACAATCGGCCTCCGGTTTTTGAAGTGCGTGCTCGGGGTCGGCGACGTCGCGGAGGAGACCCTCACGAAGCACGAGGAGGTCCAACGTGTAAAGCGGTGGACGGGCATCCTGAGGTCCAGGCTGGACCTGTACCAGGCCTTGCTTGAGAACTCGAAAGCGCTCGTCGCTGAGGGAGAAATCGAGCCCGTGAAGCGTGTGCCAGAAACGAATTGAGTTGGCATACGCGCCGATGGTCGGCATGCGGAGAAGGCCGCCCAAGGTTGAAAGGAACATGAAGACGTTGTCTTCCTGGGCAGGGAAGATGTCCTTCGGGGCGATAGCGTGCTCCTCACAGAACGCGAGGTAGCGCAGAATGCGTCCGCCGTGCTCTTCGACGCCCTTCTTGACGATCGAGCGATAAAGCAGTTGTTGCTGCTTGAGAACGAGAGCTGGGGAAAAATCGTGTTTCGGTCGAGCAGCGGGGTCGGAGGAAGGGACGGGAGTGAGAAAGGAGAGCCTGGTCGCTCGGGAAATGGAGTTCGCGAAGGCGAAGGAGAGTCGGCGAGCGTGGTCCGATGCGAGAGGAAAAACGCCAGTAGGGATATCCTTGCCAGCTTCCATGGAGAGGGCAGCAGACGTGGGGGCATCGGCGTATTTGGAGGACGAGGAAGGCATGAACGCAGGGTCGGAAACAATAAGGGCAAGCTCCGCCCTCAATTCCTCATCGGCGCCAAGCCAAGATTCGGTGATTTCGTCCGCAATACGGCGCCCAGCTTCTTCATCTTCCGGGTGGTGTGCAGGAAGAGCTCCGCTAAAAGCCTGGAGCATAGCTTCGGCAAACTGGTCGGACGTGAGGCCGACGGGCGGGGGTGGAGCAGTGGACGAGGAAGGAGGAGCTGGGAG
>JASZXU010000485.1:0-20402 GCA_035521515.1 Phenoliferia sp. Uapishka_3 | reverse complement strand
GTGGTGTTGGGAGAGTAGTGTAGTGCTGATTAGGAAAGCGAAAGTCAGGAACGGAAGGCGGGGATAAAGTAAAAGGAAGCTCACTTGAAGAGTCTCAAGGTCGAACACGCAGACCTTACGCTCCAAGTCAACACTCGCGAGCCACTTGCCATCGCTCGAAACAGCGACACAGGCGACCGTAGCCGGCTTCTCAATTTTCGAAGATCCCTCACGAACGCCATCCATCTCCTCATCTTCACTCTCGTGTTCCGCGCCGTTTGTTCCGTTGACACCATTCGACTCTCCGTTCATGGGGCGACCTCGAATTTCGCGACTTCCCTCTCCACGCTCAGCGTGGTCTCCGAAGACCTTGACGACTTCGAAGACTTCATCCTTTCCAGCTGGAAGATTGATGACGGCTAGTGAGGATCCGAAGGAGGTGGCGAGAATAAGGCGTGAGGAGTCGGCGGTGAAGAGAAGGGTGGAGGAGCCGGTGCCGAGGGAAGTGGGGAGGGCGGCGGAGAGGGAGGTGGAGAAAGTCTTTTGGCGACGAGGAGAGAGGGAGCCGTCCTTCTGCAAATGAGATGCGTTAATAGTTGGAAGTTGAACACTGAATTTCAGACGACGAACAGCTGAAAGGCGGAAGAGCTTTGTCTCGAAGAGATCCGAGACGGCGAGCCACTTCCCATCGCTTGAAACCGCGCTGGCAACAAGGTTTGTTTGCAGCTGTAGGGAAAGCATCAGTGACCGTTTTTTTTTCCGCAAAAGTTGAAATAAGGCTCACCTTTAGCTCCATATCGATAATCTTACTCCAACCCTTCGCAGGTGCGACATCCTCCTCTTCCTCACCCTGCAGACCAAACAGCTCCTGTCTCCTCTTCCAACCACTCTTTCCCTCTCCACCACCACTCCCGCCCTTTCCTTCCTCAACTCTCCAGACTCCCAGTGTCCTGTCCCTCCTACACACCAACAATCTCGCCTCTCTCGCCACCTCAAACGGCTTGCTCCTCTGCGGTACGTACGCCGCACGACGGTGAACTGTAGTCTCAAATTCAATACTCGGTGCGTCTGATACTGGATTTTTGAGTGATTTTGTGCCAGGAGAAGGTCGGGAAGAAGGTGGGGCTGGTGGTGAGATGGGGACGATTACAAGAGAGAGGTCGAGTCCCGCTGAAGTGAGAATGGGTACAATTGGGGTGGATGTTGCAGGTGGAGATGAGATTGGGAAAGCGTAAGGAGGGGAGACGATGAGAGAGCGGACGTCGTGGGAGTGGAGGCGGCGGCCGGAGGCTTGGATCCAGCGGGATGAAGGGCCGGATGAAGAGCGAGTGGAGGAGACGGTGACCAGTCGGAATTCAGAGGTCTTTTGGTCGACTCCGGAAGTGAAGAGGGAAGTTCCAGTCTATATTGGAGTTGAGTAAGTTACTTCGCAGAAGTATGTGAGGTAGAAAAGACGCAGGACGTACAGAACCGACAGTCAAGCACAGAACATCAGCCTTGTGAGCCCTAAAGCTCTGCACCTGTGTTCCCATCTCTCCATCAAAGAATTTGACGTTTCCCATCGAGTCTCCAGAGACTACGGTTCCATCGGCAAGAACGACAACAGCCCAAACGACCGTTTGCTCGCCCTTGAGCTGATCGACAGTCATGCGGTGGATTGATTTCCAATGCCCCGAGATTGAGCCTGACGAAGGAGCGTCGAAGCGGCGGATAGAGGAGTTTGAGCAACCTGCGATGAGGTATGATTCGGCAGGAGTGGAGAACGAGGCGGGGAGGGAGGAGGCGCTAGGGGATCCTTCTATTTATTATGGTCAGGATACCAGGAGAATTTGCGAGTCCGGAAGAGTAACTGGCGCACCTCTGGCTTTCCCCTTCGCCACTGCTGACTCGGGAGGGCCCCAAGCGAGCGAGAGAGCGCGAACTCTCCCTGGGCCTCCAACTTCAATCTTCGAAACAAGCTCCAGTTCGTCGTCGAGAATATTCAGGATTCGAATTGTAGAATCTTCGCAGCCGATGGCGAGGTGGGAGGAGTGTCGAGATGCGGCGAGAGCAAAGATCGGGGGAAGGGTTGGAAGGGTCGACTTGAGTGATAATTGAACGCGTTAGCTCTACACGTCCTTGCATTGACTCAGGTCGAAGCTGAAGCACCTTTACGCGACCAACTTCTTTCGAGGATCCAGGTCCTCCCCATTCCCACTCGACGAGCTCGCTGCCAACTCCTCCGACACCAAAGAGCCTAACGCCTTCGCGTTCCAACCTCTTGATTTCTGCCTGGGCTCCTTCAACGTCACCATCGTAAAGCAGGAGATCTGAATCCGAGAGGGTAGTTTGGTGGGTGAAGAGGAGGTGGGAGAGTTGCGAGGTTGGTTTTTTAGAAGAGCGGGAGGGAAACACTGGGAAGGAGGACGGGAGGGTCTGCGGGATCGGATCCCTTCGTTAGCTTTTGGAAATCTTGACAAAGCAGGATGTTTGAACGTACCCTCCAAGCGACCCAACCCTGGTGTCCACCCCAGCACATGAGTTCGACATCTCCGTTCGCTCGCGCAACACCCAACACGCCCCTCTCGGCACTAGCTCCACCGAAGTTCAGCAGCCCGGTATCGAAGGTAGTCGGAGTAATGGTGAGAGCCGAGATGGCGGAAGGTGACCAGTCGGGGAAACGACAGCGGTGAACTGGTACTGCCTTTCGTCGCTTTGATGGAATCGCAGAAGTTGAAGTCGACGGAGAGGCGACGTCCATCTCGGCATCGTCGTGTGTATCTATTGAAGGAGCGATCGACATGATGAAGGAGTCGGGCGTCCAGGCTTGTCAAGAGCTGCTCGTGCCGACAACTAGAAATTTTGGTGAGGGAAGCGCAGCGGATTTGAGCACGGTCCAGGTCACGCTTTCCACCCCTTCCCCCCTCTTCCACCTGCCGCCATAAACCGACCCTAACAAAACCCACCTTTCAGTGTCAATGTCACCTAGTGTACAGCCTGCCTGCTCAGGCGCGGCGTGCACAATCAGCCTGCATCTACTCACGCGCCGCCTGTCGCCGGCCGACCTGGCACCCCACTTGCGAACGGGCCCTTACTATTGATTGCGAGAGGCTTCTAATTCGCTCATAACGGGCTGTCCTCTACCCGTCTGCTGCTGGTGGAGCTCCGTCGGCGCATGCAATGGTCAGATGGGCGCCGGACAACAACTGAACGACGTAGAAGGCGCTGGCGGGCAACGTATCGACTCCGGACCCCATTCCATGCCACACGACGCCTCAATAGCTCTCGATGTCCGGCTCTGTGTGTAGCGCCACTTGCGGTGCCCTAGCTCGTCGACGGAAGCATACGTTGGTGGTCCTGAGGCGCGACGTACGTCTACGATACAGCCATCTCATGAGCTTGCCTGATTACCATTCCAGTCTACAGGGCACCAATGCATTTCTCGTCTCCGCGGCGTACACAAACCACCTTACTGCTTCTATCCCCCGCCGTCGCCAGCGTCGCATGTACCGGCATTCCCGCACCGTCTGGTGCGTAGGCTATCCTTTATCCCTTGTCTCTTGTAGGCCTTACGTCAATGTGGCCGGAGGGTTGGTGCGCCAGGCTAGGCTCGCGTTGCGCTCCTTGAAGCTTTGGCGCGAGACCAACGTCCGGCCCTGATGGGCGTGAGGCTTGAACTACGTCCCTTTCTATTCTGCATTCGTTCGCGTCAGAGCTTTTTCTGACGCCTTCCGTCTTCAGTGCAGCACAAGAGACTAAATTCTACGTCCCTTTCCTGTCTCGGGCTCCCATCCTCGTCTTAAGACTCGTCTACGACATCGCACCAACGCAGCACTCGTTAACGCACCCACAGGCCTACTGTTTATTCTGCGTGCCTTTTCAAAAGTTTCAACATGCGTCCCTTCGAGCTGGATGCGAACGTTTTCCATGATGGAAAGTATTTCCAGGACGTCATCAAGGAGGCGCCTTGGACATCTTCCATCGGAAGTGCCTGCGAGCACGCTGTTCGTTTCTTCTCCCCTCATGTCACGCTGGCTTTCCTTTCATGGAGGGCCACATCAGTGAGTCGTCCCATCATCTCCTGCCCACTAGCACTAATCGCCTCACGCCTGTGCGAATAGGTTGTTCGTCTGAACGCAGTGATAGCCAAATTGAAGTTCCTAGTTCGCAGACCAGCACCACTTCCGCTGTTCCCCTCCATCTCCGACTGAGCGCCTACGAATCCGATAGAGTCAAATACAACCTCTCCGACGAACAATGGACGGAATTGGGGTCTCGGCTGAAGGCAGAAGAGGAGATTTGGCTGATGGAAAGGCAGCAGCGTAGCGAAAGATGGGTTCGAGAAGCCTTAGAGATAGAGGCGGCGCAAAAGAGATTGGAAGGAAAGCGGGCTCGGGAGAAAGAGGAGGCGAGGTTCGTGCAAGAGAGGTTGCAGAAGAGGTTGGCAGAGTTGCGCGAAGAGGAAGAGAGACTGGCGCGATATAAAGCTCTCTTGGTGCTGAGGCAAAGTTTGGCGGAGGCGATAGCCAAGGCAGAGAGGAAAAGGGACGAGAAGGTCAGTTCCGTTTTCTGAGTCTGTTTGTACTTGTCGGCGTGCTGACCTTCCGCCTGGTGTACAGCGCTTAGCGAGGCGTGGTGGGAGTTGGTCTCCATTGCATCTACGCTGTATTCTTTCTCGACCTGGAACCACCACGTACGCCCTACTGCATCCAAAGTGAAATTTTACTCGTTTCCTAGTGACACCCCCGCAAGCTCGCGCCTCCACACGTCTCCACGCCCCCGCGGGTCGCCGTTTACGGGTCAGTTTCAGTGAGTCTCGCCCGTTCGCCTGAACAAATCTTCCTGGCCGATGGAGCTGGTTAGAGGAGCTTAGTCTCAGCTTCCTGGATCTCCTGAATCTGCTCACGGCTTTCCTCGCACAGTTTCTGGCCGACCCAGGGATTTTTCGAAGAGCGACGAAGAGTCGCCTCCGACTAATTTCGACGGCCGCGGGGTGGGAGCCATGGGGACTTCTGGGGCGAGATTCGGGGATCGATTGAGGCAAGCATAAGAAGAGCCAGGCAGGAAGAGTCGGCACTGACGTGAACTCTCGCCGCTGCAGCACTTCGGACAGCGTCCAAGCCAATAGGCGGGCAAGACTCCGCGTGGGGGTCGTGGGGGTGCCCAGAAGTCCCGCGAAAAGAACCCCGCTTAAACATCTCCCCCTCTCGGCTTCCGTCATCACAGGATGTTTTCCTCTGCGGCTGCCTCAATGGAACGACCCCTCCCTGCTATTCTAGCATTTCGGCACGCCTTGGCACACAAGCTCGCGACGGGACGGCGTCAGGTGATGGATTCGTAATATCGATTCCGTTCTTCTCGAGCACTGCTCAAAAGCGCTGACTTTCGCTGGCAGTCTCCTTTCTTTCTCCATCTATCTTTAGCAGATAAACACCAATGCTACTTCCCCTCGCTGTCCAGGCAGCCATCCTCGGCTCTTTGGCCGCGGCGAGCCCTCTTCAACGACGTTCCGACTTCAAGCTCGACGCTTCCCCCGGCGACCCCCACATTGGAGCGGCCCTTCCCGTCGACTATGTGGGTCCTACCTCCACTGGAGGAACTTGGAGTGCCGGATTTGAGAAAGCGAAGGCCATCGTCGAGGAAATGACTCTCGCAGAGTTAGTGAATGTTACCACTGGGTGCGCCTTCCTCGATTATTAGATTTTGGGATTAGGAGGCTAATTCGTCCTTCCGGTCTTCTTCTTTTTTTGCCTTGTAGATTCCTCGGACCTTGCAGCGGTAATGCTGGAGCTGTTCCCCGTCTTGGGTTGAAGGCAAGGTGCCTTGAGGACGGCCGTGAGTTTCTGTTCGCTTTACCTCGTTTTCTACGCTGACCAGGCTTTGCGTGTCACAGCACTTGGTGTTCGGCCCACCGACTATGTCTCGCAATTTCCGGCTGGAGTCACCGTCGCGGCTACCTGGGACACAGACCTCTTTTACCAGCGGGCGAACGCCATCGGGCAAGAGGTCAGCATTACGCCTGCACCCCCCAAAACAATTCAACTCATCCTTCTTCTGCAGTTCCATGATAAAGGTGCTCATGTTGCACTTGGTCCTGTAACGTCCGTGCCTAAGATGTTTATTGACTCGCAAGCACCCACTGACACTTAATTTCATCTCAGCGGTGGACCAATTGGTCGTTCGCCTCTTGCGGGTCGTAACTGGGAAGGTGGAAGTCCGGATAACTATCTTAATGGAGTGCTATCGTACATTGGAGTCAAAGGTCTTCAAGATGCAGGCGTGCAAGGTCCGTTCTTTTCATCTTGTCGTTCATGTGCAAACTCTAATTGATTGAGGTTTGTCATAGCGAGTGCTAAACATTTCATCGTCGGTTTTCTTTACAATCGTAGAGCTCAGAAACTAGCTGCTGACTGTCGGATTTATAGGCCTACGAACAAGAGACCTGGCGCACTTACTACTGGGCCGCCACAAAGAACAACACTCAAAGAAACCAACAGATCGATTCTTACTTGGATGACACTACTAGTGAGACTTCCTAGCTTACTATTTGGGCCTCGTTCTCTTTCTGATACTCTTTCGCAGTGCACGAGCTGTACTTGACCTCATTCGCTGAGGCCGTTCGAGCGGGTGCCGCATCTGTCATGTGCTCATACAGTGAGTTGCTCTCCCGCCTTCCCCCGGAAGTGATACTTACATCTGATCTACAACAACAGACAGTGTCAACGGTCAACACGCCTGTGGAAACAACCACACGCTGAATGGCTTACTGAAAACGGAGCTGGGTTTCCAGGGTTACGTCGTATCGGACTGGGGAGGTTAGCGTTCTCTTCTCAGCTTCAAACGCTTTGATTAGCTAACCGAACTTGGTAAGGAACGTGGGGAACCACCGATTCTGTGAGTCATCTCAACTGTTGACTTCCTTACGCCGGCATCGCTGACTATCTCACTGGGCACACAGCTCGCTGGACTCGATCAAGAAATGCCTGGAACCGGATATGATGACGAATTTGGCGACTTTTTGGGTAAAAAACTCGTGCGCCTCAAGTTCTTTTGCTTCAACCTGGAGCTCACTAATCCATTGCTTCCTCAGTCCAACCTTTCCCTCTCAGGCGGCATCGAAGTAGCGCGACTCAAGGACATGGCGATTCGCTCCCTCACTCCGTACTATCAACTTGTCAGTTTTTCTCTTCATGCGCCTCTGGAATCGCTACTCACTACTCTGGGATCATGAAGGGTCAAGACAGCGACGATTACCCAGAGGTTTCCTACGACATGGCGTCTCTTGGCGACGGCCTGATCGATGGCCAGTGGGTCGTAAATCAGCACGTGAATGTTCAAAGGGACCACTACAAGATTATCCGTACCGTCGGGGAGGCTTCTGCCACGTACGTGAATTTTGTTTTCAATCGGCGCCTGGCGCTGACTTTGTTTTTCGACGACTTCGATGCGCAGGCTCCTCAAGAACGTCGTCTCCGGAGGCAAGGGCTTGCCTATCACCAACTCGACCACCCGAATTGGTATTTTCGGTCAAGTGCGCCTATCAATCACAATATTTCTCCCTCGCTTCACTGATTGAGATGTCCAAATAGGACGCAACTTATCAAAGTGGCGGATTAACCGGCTGTGGATCCGCTGGCGACTGCACGCTTTCGTCCAACGGCGTCAGCAATGCTGGATACGGACCCAATGGGACTCAGTCGAGTGGCGGAGGATCCGGAACAGCACTTGCGCCTTACGTCTATACTCCGCTGGAGGCGATCACTGCTCGCGGTCGACGAAGTGGATTGAAGGTCGACTACGAACTCAACGACTCCAACGATACTCTACCCTTTGTCACCGTCACGGCCGGGAACGTTCAAAAAGCTGGTCAGTCTTTCGCTGGTACATTTGAATTATTGCTGAAGCATGCCGGGCCTGTAGTCGTCTTTGTCTCAGGTAGAAGAGCTTTTCATTCAGCTCTCGATGCTTTATCTGACCTCCGTCCATTTCTCAGCTTTCCAAACCGAAGGATTCGACCGCGACGATCTCCAGCTTTCCCACAACGGGGCCACCCTCATCAAGACTGTCGCTGCCGCATGCTCGGATGTCATCGTTGTAATTCACTCTGGTGGGCAGGTTGACATGGAGTCTTTCGCCGAGCATGAGAACATCACAGCTATCGTCTTCGCTTATTACCCGGGTCAGGAAACTGGAGCAGCTATTGACAGCGTCTTATTCGGTGACGTTTCGCCAAGCGGCAAGGTAAGCAGTGCCATTCCTTATCTCCAGCACTGTTGAGCTGATTTTCACCTATTCTGTTTCAGCTACCTTGGACTATCGGAAAAAGCCTGGAAGATTACCCCAGCGGCGCCAAATCCGTCGTTCGGGACGATGTCAAGACACCAAACTCGCATTTTACTGAGGGTGTCTTCATCGACTATAAGTGGTTTGGTCAGTAATATTCACCCTAATTCACCTCGAAATCCTTTCACGCTGACATATTCGTGCCTGCAACAGACGCGAAGAACATTACTCCTCGCTACCCGTTCGGATTTGGATTGAGGTTCGCACATTACTTGCAGCTAAGCAGTCACTGCTACTTGACTAATCACGCCGTCCTGCTGTTCAGCTACTCGACCTTTGCATTCAGTGACGCCACGATTGCCTCCAACTACGTAAGAAAAAGCATAGTCGAACCCCTTACAGTTCAAGTTGCTCACACCCAATATCCAATTCATCGCTCCCTCTACACAGACTGCCGACGCCAACTACGTTCAGAAAACAAACGAAGTGCTTTCGGGCGGCGGAGACCTTTATGATCAGCTTTACACCGTTGGCGTCACCCTCAAAAACACCGGCGACGTCTACGCCGCAGAGGTCGCCCAAGTGGTATGCGTTTTTGCTCGCAGAGTTTGTTTTCGTACGTCAGCTCACGAATTTTTTTTGGTGTCCAGTACCTCTCCTTCCCAAAGAATGTGACCAACCAACCCCCACGCCTCCTTCGTGGCTTCAGCAAAGTTTATTTGAACCCCGGAGAGTCTAGGACGCTCACGTTCCCTATTCGAGCAAAGGACATCGCGTTATGGGAAACAAAGTCTCAAGAATGTAAGTGGACAAGTCTTGCTCTCGGCCAGAATTCTGATCAAACCTCTCCATGAATGTGCAGGGTACATTCCATCCGGCAAATTTACCTTCAGCATTGGATCAAGCTCTCGAGACCTCCCACTTTCTGTAAAGTTGGACTACTAGGGTTTCTTCCTGCTCGTAGAGACCTTCCAAACTAAATCAGCCATCGCGGGCATACTGCAATCAAAGAAGTCGCCATATTTCAAGAGTCTGCCTTTCGCGGGCACACACTCTGCAGTTTCGGGCTGCGCCTTGCCTTCTTTCACTCGACTCTGCATAAAACCCGCAGATGAATTAGATTAACAGTTATAGCCGAAGAACCTGCGTCGACTTTGTATCGAAAAGCTCCGGTACCTTCTATGCTGAAAGGGGTGAGACGCTCGACCGACCCTTGTGCGCGATTCTCGAGTGCGGTCGTCTTGACCGTGCCTTTCGGCTTCACCCTGTACATTCAGGCTCCTCAAGACATCCTCAAGGGCTTTACAGTTCAAAATGCTACCCAATTCAACCTCCATCTCCGCCTCCGCCTCGACTTCCACTTTCCCATGTACCTGCGCAAAGACTTGGCTCGACGAGCGCGCCAACCTCCTCTCCACCTCAGCCGCCCTCTCCACTCCCTCGAATCAAGGACTCGCGAGGCTGAACTTCTAGCCAGCATGCTCGCGAGAAATAGAGGTCGGCGGAAAGAACGAGAGCGATTCCATGACGGCGGTACCGGAGGACCGAACGACGACGTGCTGTTCGGGACAGAGGTTCCTTCGAGAGAGCTTAGCGATTCAAGGCTCGCTTTGGAGAGTTACAGTCAGAGGGATACTCGACGGATCGAAGAGATTCTGGGGTTGAAGGAGAAGATCGAGTGTGACTTTGAGGCGATGAGGCGACTACAGGAGGATGTGGGGAAGTGTAAACGCCAGACTCTGACGGCTGAAAATGATCTGGAAGCCACGAGGAGGAGGTTCGATGAGTATGAGAGGTCGTATCGAGCTGTAAGCTCGTCCTTGGGACGGTGGCGGGATGTGCACCTTATCTTTTAGAATCTTGACTTCCTTCGCAGGAACAATCCGCTTTGAATAAGCGCTACAATGCGAAAGTTGCAGACTTGAGAAGACGAGTTGAAGAGCTGGAGGTAAGCGAATCCCTCGCTCGACCTCAGAGCAGGTTTTCAAGGAGCACTGCGAACACTGCTGAGGAAGTCAGAATGGACCCAGGAGCGTATCAAAGCGTCGGAGAGTGACCGGACCCGAATCACAACGGAACTCAACGAGGCCGAAGACGAGTTGCAGGAGTCAGAAGAAGTGATTGAAGAGCTCGAAGATCTCAACTCGAAGCTTCAGAAAACGGACACTTCTCGCGCCCTCGAGTCTAAAAACCTCATCGCCAAAATCGAATCGCTCAACGTTAATAATCAACGGCTCAAGAAGGCGTACCTTCAATCTCGAGATGCTGAAAGTGGCATGAGAGCGAAAATGACCGACATGGAAAACTACAATGGAAGGCTCGTCTTGATGGAGGTGAAGTTAAGGGACAGCTTGAAGGACATTGGGGCTCAGCTATCTTTCCTTCAAGGTAAATTTGCCCCTGTTTGCAAAAAATACAGCCGAACAGCTGAGACCAATCCTACAGGTCGCCACAATTTTATCGTTTCGAGTGCGGAAAATTTTCTCTCGAACGCCACCGACGAGCTTCTCGCAAAGACGCACAAAATTTGGCAGCTCGAGTCAAAGGTCGCAGCTCTGGTGGAGCAGAATAGAGAACTCGAGCTCAATCACGTCGCTTCGGTCCCTCACGAGCGTTCCACCTCCCACCTGGACAGACTCGAGGACGCGTGGGACCAAAACCGACTTCGCCGCGAGAACGACGAGCTCAAGTTGCGATGCGAAGAAGCAGAGTTCGAGAGGGAGAGGCAGGCGGGTATCGCTCTGCAGATGTTTGGCAGCATGAAGAAGAGGCTTCTGGAGCTAGAGTCGAAAACTCTCGTTTCGGAAGTCGATGGGGAGGAGGTAGAGGACTCGGAGGCGTCGTCCGCGTTTGAGGAGCTTGCAGGGCCAGTCACGTCCCAAGAGTGAGCCTTTTTCTTCTTGAAGCAGAAACAGGGACTTGAGCTTCAACTCGATCAAATTCCAATCACAACGCCTGTCACTTTAGCTCTTGCCTTCGTTCAGACTCGACCTCTACTCCGGCTGAGGTTGCAAGTTCCGTTGAGGCAAGTGGCTCGGAAGCGTGAGCACCCCCATTCATCCTGATGCACCAGGGAAATGATAAAAGCTTCTACCGACCATACAGCTCGTGCGGCTCTTCGGAATCTAGCTCGACTCAGGCAGATGAGGCAGAGGTCGCTCAGCCGGAGCCGTCAGCTGAGCCAACTGCATCGCAAGAGTAGGCTCTTTATTGAGTATTTTTGAGTGTAAACGCTCAGCTTATTGGATTCATACTGATCTAGGCCATCCGTTCTTTCGGATCCAAATGCCACTCAGGCTGAGGAGCTTTCAAAGCTTGCTATGGAGGGTGAGATTCTGATGTTTCTTCGTTGATTTTTTTTGATACAGTACGGAGCCAGCTGATATGTGTTCTATAGACTCTTGATATCGTAATGCTAGCCTGCATCTCCCGTCCTTGCTTTATTGATCTTTGGTCGCTTGGCCTGATCACTGGAACTTTTGTATTTTTGAGCAGGAGCGGCCTTACAGGTCTTAATTGCTCCAAAGTTGGATAGATACTGTCGGAAGTCAGATAGAGACAGCACAAAATCGCGAGCTTTCCTCGAAGTGCATTGGACACTTCGGCAGCTCACCCGGACCGTCCCCTTCCGCTCGGACCACCCGCGAGTCATGCCAAAAGTCCAGGGTGGGTTCACTGTCCTTGTACGCCCAATCCACACGCATCAATGGCACCAAAGTCGACATCAAAGAGGCCCGCCGGAATCGTGGCTACAAGTCAACAATCGCGCTTCCATGCGGCAACATTGGACACAAGCCTCGAGGTGGACGTCCTTGATTGTACGATTGCTATCGGGGAGCGCGAGCTCGTAACTCAAGAGCCGCAAGACTTCACGGGTCCAATGCTAAACTTTCCATCCAGATCAGTGGAAGTCACCTCCGCTTGAAGCAAGGAGTGAGATATGGCTTAGTGGGCAGGTCAGTGATCCCCGGACCCAAAAGCTCGCTGTTCCAGCTGAGAAATCCGCCTTTGTAGGAATGGATCAGGAAAGTCGACACTCTTGACTGCCATCGCAGAGAAGCTCATTCCTGGGCTCGCTCCCTCGATACGCATTTTGTTGCTCAGCCAGGTCGAGGACAGCACCCGGGCTACAGATGACGACGGAGGTGATACAGGACCACTAAGCGTATTGGAACACGTGGTACGAGGTGACAAGGAGCGGCTTGCTGCCGTGGAAGAGCTTGATGGTGCGTGGCTGCTCGAAGCTGGGGGCCAAGTGGAGAACTGATCACTTTATGCAGCTCTCGCGAAGGCCGTCGAGTCAGTCTCTATATCGGAAACGCAGAAAATTGTACGGACCATAAAATTGGCAAAAGTAACAAAAGAGCTGGTCGAGGCGAGGAAGATCGCCAGTCGACGATCGGGTGCGAGAGGGAAAGAGGCGAGGATTGCAGAGTTGAAGGCAGAGGAGAACCTCAAGCAGGCTGAAGAGTCGTAAGAAAACTTTCCGAAGGAACATCTTTGTAGCACTGACGCATCGAAAAGGCTTGCAGCGACAGAGTTGGATTCAGACGTTATCAACGAGGCGCTCGAGATGTGCCAATCCGCGCAAGTCACCGTCGATTTGGTGAGCAGCTTTTGCTACAAATCTCTCGAAGTGTCTACTTATCCATCGCTTCAGCTCGAAACTTCGACTACGGATGCTCGTGCTGCCGTCATCTTGACCGGACTCGGCTTCACGCAAGAGATGATGTCGAGCGCCTACTCCTCGTTATCTGGAGGCTGGCGTTCTCGCTGTTCGCTTGCCGTTTCCCTCCTCGTCCAATCGGATATCTTGCTTCTTGATGAGCCCTCTAACTTTCTGGTACGTCTTGTCAGCCTGGTTTACTGAACACAACTAATAAAGTACACCTCTCAGGACCTCGAAGCAATTATCTGGCTCGAGCAGTTTTTATCCTCCGAACCCCGAACTCTCGTCCTCATCTCCCATGACCAGGAGTTTCTCAACTCAACCGTTGAAGAAACCATCATCCTTCGAAACAAGACTTTGAAATACTTTGAGGGCAATCCGAGAGCCTTCGAAGTGAACGAGCGGAAGGAACGTCGGCGGCTGGTTAGTCAGAAAGTGGCGCTGGACAAAAAGAAGGACCATGTAGGCTACATTTATTCTCATGCCACCTTTTGGGGAGTTTTCGCTTACATTGCTAGGTCAACAGATCGAAAAGTCGATCGCTCAAGGAATTGCGAGCGCGAAGAAGACAGGGGATGAGAACCGTCAGCGGATGGTCAAATCTCGCCAAAAGAAGTGAGACTTGGACCTCGCCAAATCCGGATCTCTCTGACGCTGTAACAGGCTAGATGAGCGCTGGGGAGCTGAGACGAACGCTAAAGGCACCCGCTTCAAGCTGAACCGCGATATGGCCGGATACCACAGCAGCGCTCGCGCCGACATCGTACTCGAGGATGCTGAATCACGGGTCAAAATCTCTATTTCTGACCCTGACAAGCTCCGGACAGTCGGGGACCTCATTCATTTCGATGCCGTCGAGTTTCGATTCCCGAAGGCGAAGACGCCTCTCCTGTCCGACGTCACATTCACGGTCGAGCAAGGCGGTCGAATCGCTTTCGTTGGCGCGGTTGGTCACTTTCCTCGTACGCTTTTGATGTCGAAACTTAGACCGACTTCGTCGCAGAACGGGCAAGGAAAGTCAACACTCGCCAAATTGATCCTGGGCACGTTGCTCCCTTCCAAAGGAAAAATCACTCGACATCCCCTGCTCAAGATCGGATACTTCAGTCAGCACTCGGTGGAAGAGCTTTCGTCTGGTACAGCTATTACACCGTCCTCATCTTCCGCTGCGCCACCAACCGCACTCTCCCACTTCTTAAAACATTTCGAGGAGAGTGGCGAGAAGGTCGTCGAGCAGGATGCGAGAGTTTGTTTGGGATCTTTTGGGCTCCAGGGAAAGATCGCTAGTGATACTCCGCTTCAACTCCTAAGTGGAGGTCAAAAGGTGAGTCGCTGTTCACTGGGTTTTGAGGTAGATCGCTAAGTTCATACACTTCCTAGGTTCGGCTGGCCTTTGCCCTTCTCGTCTTCCACCCGCCAGCTTTACTGTGAGAAGACTCCATGGCTTTCAATTTTTATCAAGAGCTCACTTCTATTGCCCTGTCTAGTCTCCTCGACGAAGTTACAACACACGTTGATGCGCCGACTATCGCAGCGCTCGCCGAAGCACTGAAACGCTACAGCGGCGCAATTGTTCTCATCACGCACGACCGGTACGTCCTTCTATGACGCTTCTACTGTATACAATTCTCTTATTTCTTGTCCAATTTAGTTGGTTTTCACGGATTGTGATCGAGGGAGAGTCACCGCGAGCACTTCTAATGCAAGACGTCGACGACAGCTCTGACGGCGAAGCATCAAGTGAGGATGAAGAGAGTGGCGGAGGACGGAAACCGGGTCAAACTTGGAGGGTCGGAGGTGGGAAACTGAAGTTGATGGAGAAAGGGATGGGTCAGTACGTTGGCATTGTGGAGCGGAAGCTGGAGAGGGGTCGCAAGGCAGCCGGGTAATTTTTTCGCTCTGATTTTTGCCCTTTGTTCAGCTACGGGAGATACTGAGTAGCCCACATTTCACGGCACAGGAATTGAAAAGTCTGCCTTCCCGGGTGCATACCAAGTCCGCGATCAGAGATAGACAGCCAAAGAAGTTCTGCGTGGTGCACCCTCTTGTGAATCAAGATAAGTAATCGCAGGCGTACCATGACTTACACGATACTCAGATCCATCGCCAAGTAGGTTTCGTACATCTCCGTCACTCTCGCAATGTCCAGATCAGTCTTCCCCAGATTGTCTTCGAAAATGATCGTACCCTCATTTTTCGGTTCGAACGACTTCCCTAATCCATTATCTTCGACCCACCATCCTGCATATTCTTTTGATCGAGCTTCAGCCTTCGCGACTTCATCCTTACAGCGTCTCGTTTCTTTCAGAAACAGCAGCCAATTTCCATTTGGTTCGCGGAGTTAGTCTGACAGAACAACGTAGAAAAAATTCTGCGGAAGGCGTACTTAAAGATGAAGGTAAAGCGCTGGTAGACTCAATTACCAGCTAGCTATGAGGGAAGGGGTCCAATGAGCATAGGAAGCGCTGGATTATCTGAAGGTTTTCCATTTGTATCCAGGGTCACGTAAGTAGAACGGCAAGCAGAAGTTCAATGCAGTTAGCAGCAGTCACGAGGAAAACTCCAGCTCCTTGAAAGATCTCAGCATGTTGGCTCTTATCAACACTCCGTCAACTACAATATCAGATGCATTGAGAACGCCTCTTGGAGTCAAGTCCGGGCTCATTCACCTCACACCTGTGAGCTTCTGGTGCGCGGCAGCCAAGTTTTGTGCACTGATGATTGACTGAGAGGCTGAGGCTCACGTGATTCTCCCAGTTCTGACGAGAAAGTAAAGGTGCCGCATTCGTAGCTGATGATCACCCAAGGGCTGTGGGTGCTTGACAGCCAGATTATCAGTGACGCCTTTCTCCCCAGAGACTTTGCACGTCCTCTCGGCTTCGCCCACAGACCAAACATTTCTGGACTCATGATCTAGAGATTCATTAGACTCCTGGCTTCAGTAATCTGGCTATGTAGCACTACTTTGCTGGACGACATAATGCGAGGTCGGCGTCGACGCGCGGAGGGCCGTGGCAGTGACGTTACTTTTGACCACATGACGGCTTTCCCTTTCTTCCAAGCTGTGCCCCGTCAGCCGAATACAATACGGGCTGTGTATCAAAGCAAAGCTGGTTTAAGAGCAGACGCAAGCGTTTCCTCTCTTTGACTTCTTTCCTCATCCCCGCTTAAACTCATTGCCGTACGTCTTGCCACTGCCTTCGCGAACTAGAGCATCTACTCATTCGACTGTTATCAATGTCTCCCTTCTGCAGATGTCATCCACTGGCGCAAACTCTGCGTCCTCCACTCCAACGAAGCCCCCTCCCGGATTTCCAGCAACGCCACCACCGCTCTACCCCAAACCTCCGGGGGGAAAGCCCATCAAGAAGTGAGGAGTCTTAGGGCACCTGTAGCAGTCCATAAGCCCCTTCTTTCTGGAATGAGTTCGCACGGGTGGCGCTGAGGGCGGGGTGCGCTCGGTTTGAACGCTTTGCGTCGCAGTATAAAGTCGTCGATATGTCAATGATGAATGCTGTACAGTATATTGGAAATCGGTTCTGCCACTGTACTATAGGAACATCTCAGTATTTTCAATGCGCCTTTATTCGCTTACATCAGAAAAGATTCTCGCCTCGACGTAGTCCTCCGCTAACACTGAAGACGCTCACCGACTACAACACCACCCGCAAGCTCTCAGAAACCCAGCAGATCAAAGATCCTCTCCAACCCTTCATCCTTCAGCACGAACCCCAGCGCGATCGCAACCACTACACCCACTCCGACGCCACCCCAGAACCCTTCCAGCGCAGGCCTCACGACTCCAACAGCACCCCTCGACTTCCCACCAATCTTATATCCCGGCAAGCCATCCATCGATTCCGAGTTTCGGGTTGCCCAATACGTCTTCAGCCCTGTTTCGAGGTTGCCAAGGGCGTCGGCTTCTTCTCGCTTTTTCGCCCAGTTCAGAAGCGTTGGTCTGCGAAGGGAGTACTTCTTAGATAAGGGAGAAAGTGTCGATGGGCTGAAGATGCGTACCGTTCTTCTTTAAAATCGAAAAAAGGTACACTGAAGCCGCAGGATGTACCGACTTTGTGAATGTCGATCCAAATTATCGAGCGAGTTCCGGGCAATAGCTCGCCTGGGGGATGGAGGGCAGCGAATTCTGGTGTGCCTCGCTCTAAGACTTTGCCTATATGATCAAGAGCGTTAGCGAAGCACAAAGAAGCGGTGGGGTCGTCGCGGAACATCGAGAAGCAACAAACCAGTCCCAAACAGACGAACTATTCGCGGAGGGCCTTCGAATGCCTGGAACAGTATCGTTATACGACCATTCTCTTCCAGGTGTGAGATTGTCTCATTCCCAGAGCCAGTCAGCTTTTTGAATCAGGGAGAAGGAAATATATGTCAGTCAGGCTCGAAAACTATTGCGGAGGACGCGAGTGAAGCAGATGCACGAGCGGTATGGCTCACGTCGAGATACCAGCAGCTCTTCGAGTCCACCATATGAAATGTCTCGTGGCCTGTAGAGTTTGTCTTTCAGTCTGAAAGTCACATTGGACCTTACTGTGGTGTCGAGCACACCTTTTGGGCTGACGTTCACATGCTGCTTCACATTTGAGGGTGCGGTCGCGACAAAGTAGATCTTCTGTTGCCTGAAGGTTGGTTTTGTCGATGAACGCTCGGAGGAGAAGAGAAAACAGGAAGGACGGACTTAATCCATTCGATAAGGCTGTCTGACACCTCGTCAAAGAACGCGCCCCTGCCAGCGGACGCCACCGTTAGCTCGTTGGACATTTCTCTGTGTTTGGAGGACTCACATAACTGAGTATCAACGTTGGGCTGACTTTGGAGCGCAAACTTGAAGTTCGTTGATTTGGCAAGAGTCAAACCCCACCTTGCCCCACGCGCGCGCTCCGATATTGGCGGAAGACGAACCGGCTCGAGCCGGCTTGTGAGCGGCGCATCTCTAATTCGTTGTCCTGTCCTTATCCAAATCAACACATTCGCGACCCGACGGCCAAAGGAAGCTTGAGGAACTCAAGAAGAGCCATTGCCTAGGCAGAAGTAAGCGTTTCTGTCGTACTTTAGCTCACGCGAGGTCCGCGCACCCGCGACGCAACGACGACAAGCCCAATCCGCCAGCGCAGTGTTGTTTCTGCGACCTCCGCCTGTAGAATGACCTCGCTCCGGTCTGGGTCGTCTTATAGAGCGCCATTGGTCGTGGGAGAGCTCGCGGTCGCGAGTGCGTGTGGTGCCGGGGACAGCGAGGGCAGCGCCTTGGTCAGGCTGTATGGTCATCACCGTCAGTATACTCGCTCTAGAGTCTGATTTGGAGCTGAAAAGGGTGTTGAAAGCTGCGACTGGGCATACGGTGCGGCGTAGCGCCTCAAGCTTGTACCACCTCCGGTCATCTCAGACCCCAGCTAGCATTCACTTCCATAGCAGCAATGACTTACCTGACAAACAGCCTCTTCCACAGTATCACTTACACTCTGACTGCGCATGTCGGCGTCGCACCCAACCCACTCTCCATCTACACGCTTCCGCCTCGCCCTCCTCGCCCCCACCTCATCCCTCTCACATCTACAACGTCTCGCTTCAAAACTTCCCGATATCCGCAATACAGATCCTCAAACAAGGCAGACAAGCTTGGCGTTGGCCATCGGCGCGAATCGATATGATGTCGCACAGTGGCTTATTGAGGAAGGGCATGAGGAGGGTGAAATCTCAAGAGTCAGTTCGCGAAATTTTTTGGTATCAGAAATAGGAGAACGGTAAGGTCAAAATGAAGCACTGACAAATTTGTGGCTAGGACACACTTGGGGAGACTTGCTTGCATATTGCGGCTGCGAGGGGCTTTCCCGATTTACTCGAGTTGTATCTGTCGCAATACTCGTCAGTCCTCGAAACTCCGTAGAAAAGCTAGGCGATACTCACCGCAAGGTTCTTAGATTCGTACTGGACTGGGTCAATTCTCGCGGAGCGACGCCGCTACATACCGCTGCGATGAAAGGCGAAATCGAATGCGCAACGGTGAGCTCCTTGTCCATCGTTCTCTTATTCCCTTCTCTCTCTGGCGACTTTGATTGAGGTTTTCATCCGCAGGTGCTGATTGAAAATGGAGCCGAGCTCGATGTACCGGACTTGCAAGGCAACACGCCCATCCATTACGCCAGCTCTTGGGGTCATCTCCCCGTCGTCAAGCTATTGATTGACATGGACTGCCAACATGGAGCTAAGAATAATGATGATTTCACTGCAGCTGATTACGCTTTCAGGTACGCCAAGTCAATCGATCATTCTTTTTCTATGGGCTTGACACCCATCCATGCCTTTCTCAGCTTCGCCGGGCTCAAAGCTCTAGAAGACGTTCGACTCTGCCACATCACTCATTCCACCCGTATACTGACCCAAACTTTCTCGACAATGTCCTTAGTACGCCCGAGCACATTTCGAAGCGACAAAACGCCAACGACAACGAAAACATTCTCGTGCACCGCGACCCGACACCGGCGCGACCTCGAACTCTCCTACCTCCTCTCGACCCCGTACTCCATTACTACCCGATACACCCGATGATGCTTTCTTGAATCTCCCTCCTCCTCCAATACAAGCCGGATCAACTCTTCCAGTACCCACCGCTCCGAAGCTATATCGCTCGCCCTCTTCGGACATTTCAAACGTCGAATCCGAGCTCCAGGGAAGGGAAATCGGTCCCCGAATGACATCGTTCCAAACGGTGTCGTCGCAATCTTCGGCGCCGCCGCCAGCGAGGTCTGCGAGTTTTACTCCATCGTCAAATACGGCCCCTACTTCGACTGCGATTAATCGATCAAGATCTGAAAGTGGTACATCTTTGGTATCAAACGCCTCATCTCATGGATCTGGGCCGACTTTGCCGCCAGCGGCGCACACGGTCAGGTCGAGGAGTGGGTCGAACCTGAGTGAGGCGAGTCGAGCGAGCTCTGGGGGAACAGGTAATGGGATGGAAGGAGGCATGAAGCCTCTGATGCAGATGCATGCGGGCAACTCTAGTGGAGCCGTATGGAGTGGTCCAAATACTTCGTCATCGGTATTACCTCGACCCCCCGCATCCGCCGCTTCGACGAACTCGACCTATCCATCTTCAAGTAGTCACACCTCACTTTCCATTCCCCCACCTCCGATAACTTACCACTCGAGTCCAATTCCAAACCCCAAAAACCTCACTTTACAAATCAATCCCTCTCTACCGCCTCCCTTTCCCTCTTCAGCCTACTCCAACCCTGCCACCTCTCCACCACCTCCTCCACCTCCTTCGCCTGGCACGAAGCCCAAACAACCCATACCCTCTCCCTCACTAAGCATGAGCAAGAACCAAGTGCCTCCTTCTTCACCACTACTTCCTTCCCCGAAACCGCCGAGTTCACCGAATATCGGGTCGTCAAGTAAGATGAGTAGAAGCTCAACAAAGGAGGGAATAAGGAAGGAAAAGGAGGAGAAGAAAAGGGAGAAGGAGAAAGAGAAAGAG
>JASZXU010000484.1:0-20379 GCA_035521515.1 Phenoliferia sp. Uapishka_3 | reverse complement strand
GAGGAATGGGGAGGGAAGGGTAGGAGGATTAGATTGTTTTTGATTTGAACTAAAGGGAAGTGTATAGAGCTCTTTGCGTTCGTCCTTAAGGCTTAGGCCCCAAGTCTGTTGGCTCGCGTTTGACGTTGAAGCCTCGCATCAGCATGCGATATCAGTTTTCGCAGAGCAGGATCTTCGACCTCTCGATTTTTCAGCAATGCTTAAGATGCTGTGACAGACAGTAATTGTTGCGCCTTTGTGGACCAACTCAAACGGAGCAGAAGTGTTGATCGAGTGTCGACGACAGGAGCAGCGCGGCTTGCGCTGAGGAATAAGTGCGAGAACGCAATCTGGAAAGAGAAATACGGGAGAGCTCGGATATGCGACATATAGCATGAGAAGAAGCTGTATTATAAGGAGTGAGTGACCTCGGTAACTTCGATAAGCTCTCGCGACTGGCGAGTCTCTTCCTTCCTCCCCTCTCCACGCCCAGGAGTCACTCCGATGCCTTGAAAGCAGAGTAACAGCAGTATTTATCCTAGAGTCTTGTGCACTGCTTGCTTGAGTGTCGTTGTTTGGTCTGGGGGCGCGACCCGTCTTGCTTGGGGGAAAGGGCTAAGTCCCCCATTCGTCGTGCGGGTCAGTTCGCGACTTTGAACGTTCGGAGTGAACTTCATGACGGCGAAAGCTTGTCTTTTACCTGCAGGGCTTGTATAAAGTCCTTCAAAACGTCTGGAATGGGAACATCTGAACTTCGGTTGGCGTGCGCGGAGATTGGTCCGACAGGCGCTGGCTTTCGTGACCCGAAAGAAAGGATGTTGGTCTCCGCGGTTTGCTGCTGGTGTACAGTATCATACTCAGAGCCTTCAACAGATGCATAATGTTCAAGAAATATCGGAAGAGAGCGTCTGTTTGAGGTGAAGGCGGTGTCGAGGTAATCAAGTGGCATTGGCGGAGTATTCAGTGGCGTCGCGAACGCCAGAGGTAAATTTTCTCGTGAACCTGGCGCGCGCGCGTGAACTACTGCCAAAATCCGGCACCCAGTATTTAGAATAATGCTTTTGACCCGTCAAACTTTTCCGCTTGATTCTTCCTCTTTCCTCCTGTCACAATTCGCGTGTGGGAAACAGCTACACCGCGTGTCGAGGATCTGAGGTTCTGAGCTCTTGCAGCCGAAGAAGAGCGAGCTACGATCCAGGTAAGATTCTCGCACTTTGCCGCTGTGAGCTTGTCGGATGTTTTTCCAACACCGCTATGTAGATGTGTATGTAGAAGATTTCGTCTTGTTGGCTCCTGCGAAGTGCTGGTCAGCAGGTACCTCCCACTTGTCATTCTCAAGGCGATATCCAAAGTTACAATGTCGTAAAGTTTCACTAGCATTTGAGTTACGTTTGATTCTTGTCTGTCGATAAAGCTTCCCCCTCTTTGATATGTAACTCAAAGAGAGAGCTAAGAGAAGCTACTTAAGGACAGAGAAGCTCCCTACCACGCGCTAAGGAAGGACGCGCCAGGCAACGTCGCGTGTGCTCTCATCCGCCCACACCACTGCAGTCGCTCTCGCCTCGCAAGTATGTATACATCGCAACGAAACAGAAAATTGAATAAGAATCTGTGGAATATTGAGACCTGGTCGCCCTGCAAAGCGCAAACGCGTTCACTTGCGAGCCTGAGGATGGTCACTCGTTCGAAAGTCCCTGGCTTTGTCCCCCTCCTCATAAAGATCCCGCTAAAGTTGTCGAAGTGCCCCCACTTCCTTTTATCTGGAAAAGAATGATCTTCATGAAGCAATGACTGGGTCTTGGGGAGTTAAGCTTCTTGGCGTCGGCTGAAAGCAGTATATCTGCGGCGTCGTGCGAAGGAGACACTTCAAGCTTCAAGACGCTTGCTGACGCAAGTGCGTATCGATCATTCGTCAATGTCATAGAGCACTGGAGGTAATATCTTTCGAACAAACAACGCAGGAAGGAAAAGGAGAACTACTAAGCTTGAGCACACGTTAAGCCAGGTTTAAGCCTTCAAAAGCAATTTCTATCACCAGCCGCCACTGCCACTGCCACCTTCTGATTCTTGATGAAAAGGGAAGGATAGGGGTTCACTTACATTGTTCTCCAATCGGCGGGGCCACAGATGGGGAATGCTATTTTGTCGCGTGATCGGCAAATGCGATCTTAAAGGCGAACCAGAACGGGTGCTCCCCTAAGGCCCAAAGCCACGCTATCATCTCGATTTACCCAGGTCGCGCTCGCTTGCTTCTTCTCGCTCTCGCTCTCCGACACTTTTCAGCTCTTTTTTTCCTCAGCTGCCAACGAGTCTGCCCTCAGCACTCTAGCGCACTGTCAAGTTGGAGTTTTCCACCCCTTGCGGCGATCTCATCACACCCTACCCCGGAACAAGGGCTATCGGGTTTAAGAATTCGCAGCAGCAACCGATCAGCCTCCGTCTGCAACCAACGACGCCCACCGTGCCCATCCTGCGCCGTACACCCCCTTCACACTCTGCCAACACCAGCCGTCAACTCTACGAGCGTACCCCGGCTTCCAGTGCAGCAGGAGAGCGTGAACGCGAGCAGGGCCTAGAAAGTACCGAAGTTTGAAAAGGAAAACGTCATAGGAACAGAGCAGGGCTTCAGGCAAAGAAGGAAAACGTCCAAAATGTAAGTCGCGTACTTTTTTCTTTATGCCTTGTACTTGGACGAGCCGCCACCCGACGTGCTTGAATTAGAGTGCTCAGGAGGTCGAGGCGAAGGGCTCTACAGAGTTTCGTACAATCAGCTGACGCCATGCCACCCCCTTTTCTTCCAACTTTAACCCACGTCTCACTTTCCTCCTCCTCCCTTCATTTTATGCGCCGTAGAAGCGCTACTCGATATCCTAGTGCCGCGCCGACACTTTCTATTAAATCGTAGGCCAGTCCTGGCATTGTGTTTGCCTCCAAACTTCAAACGACAAGTCCGGGTCTATTGGAGGTCCCATAAGGATTCCAATTCCAGCGCCGACATCCACTCCTCGGCTCCAGACGCAATTCGTCGAACGACATCCGAAGGCGGCAAACGATTCAAGGGTGCGTGGAATTCGGAGCTTGATCTCGACCCTCGGATAAATGTGCTGACTATCCCATCTTCCCCACCCTCCTAATCGCTTCCCCTCGCTTTCTTTCTCCTTGCTTTCTTATCTTCGCGACTGGTGTTCACTGCCCGTTGTCTCGTCACTCGACCCTGGCTCTCGCTCTCCAGACGCATCCTTGAACCTTCCTTCCTGGCCGCTATCTTCCCGTATGTCATCCCAGCTGGAGAGTCCTGAGAACCACACAAAATATTGACATAATACACACGCGTCAGAAAAAGTTTGCACTGAAGCCTGTCGACATGGACTCATCTTTGCCTTACCCCTTCTGTTCGCGCCTCCCCTTGGCGCTCGACCCGTTCGTCAGCAACGTGTCCGAACCGTCTCCCTTCATCTCCAGCCGAAATCCTCCTTTTACGGCGCTTCCAGCACTCAAAATACCACCATTCCGCCCCAGTGGTCTCGTGGCCCCGACTCCTGACAGCGTCGGGCTCTCATCCTCGTCCATCCCCGCCCCATCTTCCAGTCGCAATGCTCTGGCATTCAACTACGGCACGAGGGGAGTGTCTCCAGCTCGTCGTAATCCCAATCTTCCTCCGACTCCGACGAGCACCCCGCCAGTCTATGTGCGAGGGGGACACGAAGTCGGTTACACCGGCGGCATGTCTTCCCTGGATGCCGAAATGCTCGACGCCTTCGCAACGCCCACTACGAACAGGCTCCCTCCTGGTAGTACCCTTCGCCTCGGGGCCACCCCTCCCACTCCTTCGACATATCCACGCTCTGCGACGGCGCCAGGTGGTGGCGCGGCAACTCATCTCGCACCCATCAACACGTCCAACCTTCTCTTCGCAGCGGCACCCTTGACTCCTCCCCTCACTCCCCCATACGGTGCCAACTCTTCGAAGCCTCTTGGGCGAGCACCACCGACTCTTCAAGTACCAGCCCAGGTAGCGCCCTCTCCCTCGCAGGCTCCCACTCTTTCCGCGAGAGCCCTCGAAGGCCACCGTCTCCATCCCCTTTTTGAGTCGACTTATTGTATCGAAGAGGAGCTGGGATGTGGTGGATTCGGCTTCGTCGTTCGTGCGACCGTCAGGGAAACTGGAGAGTCGGTCGCGGTCAAGTTCATTGAGCGCACCAAGATTCCCCAGGACAATTGGGTTCTCAGTCGCTCTTTCAAGCCGGCTTCCGGAGTCGGTTACACTGGAAACGAACGCCAAAGGCTGTTACCTCTAGAGGCTTACGTTCTTGGAGCTATTCGAAACATCAAAGGCGTTGTCAGGTACATCGACTTGTACGAAGACAATATCTACTTCTACCTTGTGGGTCGCGCATCCCGATATCCTCCTACCTATCTCAGCTAATCTCTACGATCCATTTTAGATCATGGAACTTCACGGATCGCCTTGGTCCAGCGATAAGGATACGGCTCCTGCGCCGCCCATGCCCCAGTTTGGTCCAGATCTAGTGGCGACGCCTGTTTCGTCCCCTATGCTATCACCTTTGGAGCTTAGCCCACCAAGACCTGTGGCCATGGCTCGTCGTAGCTCGTGCGACCTTTTCGAATGCATCGAGCAGCACAACCGCTTCGACGAGAAGACGGCGAGGTTCGTATTCCGACAGATCGTTAACGTCGTGTACGAGCTCGGCAAGCACGGAATCTTCCACCGCGACATCAAGGATGAGAACATTGTCGTCTCAGATGACTACGAGGTTAGTCTGGATTATTTTCAAGCAAACAAGCCGGTATTCATTCCTCCGCGTTCTCGCACAGGTCAAACTTATTGACTTCGGGTCTGCCGTCATCTACAACACCAACGCCCCGGTAGCTCCTACTTTCAGACGTAAGCTCTAAGTCACTTAACAATCTTTCATCCTCCTTCGAGCTGACCCAGCATATTTGCCTAGGATTTTACGGAACAACATCGTTTGCTTCACCAGAAATTTTACGCGGCGACGAATACGAAGCGCCTCCCTGCGAAGTTTGGTCGCTTGGAATACTCCTCTCAATTCTCATCACCGGCGAGGTTCCGTTCCACGATCCCGAGGCTGCCAAAGTCGGCCGACTCTCCAATCCTCGAGTAACCTTTCCGGATGAAGCTCACGAGCTCATGCGAAGCTGTCTCACGGTCGACCTCCACAACCGCATCACTATCGACGAGATCAGGCGACATCGCTGGCTCAACCCTACTTTTTGAGCTTATTATCTGACGGAGTGCCCTTCCTTATCCGCACTTTGGGCCCAACAGGGTTTCCTCATTTGACTTATTTAACCTGTCTTAGTTCCACCTCTGAAGCATCTATTCTGTTGTCCTCCGCTGTAGCATACCCGCATACACACACTGAAACACAAATGTCAAATCTTTATCAACTGAACGAGGTACGAAGGAATTCCTATTGTCGAAAAGAAAGGAGTCGAGCCGTACACCCCTGAAACTTGAGTCAAATGTGCCTTCCTCGAATTGTCACAACACATCTTTGAACCGCGCAAACTCGCCTTCAGAGCAACTTCCAAGTCTCAATTGACAAAACACTGTATCATGTTTACAGCCGGCGCGTCGCTTCACTCGCAAAGCCTCCCCAAGCCACAATTTCGCGCAGTGATCTTGTGCGGCTACGGCTCCGACCTTTACCCGCTCGTCGAACCAACAACAGGCCAGGCTGAAAATGCGGATGACTCGAATACAGATGGAGGGGAGGCGGCGAGATTGAGGGCAAGGGCGCCAGGTCAGGTCAAGGCGCTCTTACCGGTCGCAGGCAAGAGGATGATCGATTGGGTACTCGAGAGCGTCGAAGAGGCCGGTGTTTATGGTAAGAGTCAAATGGTGACGGAACGCTGGGAAAGTGCTCAAACTCTCGCATCGCAGACATCCTCGTCCTCAGCCCAGATTCTCTTAGCGGACCTCTGGCGCACCACCTCCGCGCCCGCCGAGCAAGCATGTCAGCGGGAATGTCTTCTAATCCATCTTCCGCCAAGGTGGAACTCGAGGAGGTACCCGAAGGTGTGGCGAGGGGAGGTACCGTGGAGATTGTGCGGTGGGCTGCTGAACAGGACCTCATTAAGGTAAGCAAGACTTAGATCTGTTGAAGTACAGTGACTGGACGTCAAGCTGAGGTTCAACGGCATAGACCGACTTTATCATTCTACCTTGCGACCTGCTCATGTCACCAAATGGCACAAATCCCGTCATCTCTCTCGCCTCTCTGTTAGACCGCCACCGCGCAGACGACAACCTCCTCACGATGCTTTTCTACGAGCGAGCGGCTGGAGGTGTAGTCGAAGCTCGAAAAGATGGTACGACTTCCCCTGGGATCATACTTAGACGTCGTCTGATTTTCTTCTGGTATTCTTAGGTCCTTCGGAGATTCTCACGGTCTTTGACTCAAAAACGTCAACACTCCTTGACATCCGGGAAATGGACGAATTTGACGCAGAGGAAGTTCCACTGCGGACGTCTCTACTTGCCCGGTTCGTGCTCGATTTGGTCGTCAATTGCTCAGCCTCCTGGCCCCGCACTGACTGGGTCAATTCGTAGATTCCCTTCTCCGACTCTTTCGACCTCTCTCCTACCTTCACAAATCTACATTCTCTCTTCCGCTCTCCTCCCACTACTCTCCTCCCCTGCCCACGACCGCCGACTTCGCCACATGGAGAACATTCGCGAGTTCGCTGCTTGGATTTCTCGCCTGGCCTGGCGAAACGGGGGGCGAGATGCAGTAGGCTACCGAGATCCTCGTATGACGAAAAGAGAGGACGGAATAGCGCTGGGCCGCTCTACAACCCTGCTACCTGTGGGAGCTGCTTCCGGTGGAAGGTCGCCTGCGGAGTCCATGCCGCAAACGGGCGCCAACACACCAGCAATAAATGGGCATGGCAGGTTCGCAACAAATCCTTGGGAGGAAGCTGAAAGCCAGAATACTGCCAGAGCAAGGGTGCCGGGTGGTGGATGTAAGGTCGTGGTCTGGAGAAGTAAGGACGGCTGGTGTGGCAGAGGAAACACCGTCGCTGGATGGGTGGAGATGAACCGAGCAGTGCGTTTCCTTTTCCTTTCTCACTGCTGTAGATCATGGCTTTACTGAACCCTTTTGAAATTTCAGGCTCTGAAGCTACTGCCACCAGCAGTCGCCGCGACCAATACACCACCAGGTGTTTTCATCTCCCCCGACTCCTTCCTGCATCCATCTGTGTACGGTAACCTTGGCGAAAAGGTCGGACTGAAGCGATGCATCATCGGAAAGGGCTCCATTGTTGGGAAGAATAGTAAACTCACCAACGTCGTTGTGATGGAGAACGCGGTAATCGGAGAAAAGTGCGTCGCTCCTCCTCACAACGCCCAAGCTAGTTGCTAATCATTTGTGAACCACAGCACCAAGCTGGAGAACTGTGTCCTGTCCAATGGCGCCCAGGTTCGTGATCGAGCGATACTCAAAGACTGCGAGTTAGGTCGCGATGTTATCGTCGACGCCGAAAGTCAGTCTCCGCGCGTAGTTCCTCCGCGGGACTTGAGCTGACCTTGTTTTAATTCCAGCGCAACTCAAGGGTGAGCAGCTCGTTGTGGAGGAGGAGTGAAATGTGAATACTTTGACCCCTGCGCCTTTCACGCGTCTGTTCAAGTCTCATTTTGGCCATACCGAGTTGGCGCCTCTTCTCGCGCGCCCCCCGTTCTTGCCAAAAAAAGAACCCTTCCGAAATTTCTTCTGAGTCTTGTAGAAGTACATCCATCCAGTATTCACTTCTCCGAGAACTGCCGACATCGATGCATGGATGTGCCGCCAAGGAAGAACCTGCGCGAATTTAGACAAGTGGACATCGCCCGATCACACGAATTTGAAATTCGGGGAGCTAGGCATGATCTGATCAGATAAGTTTGATCTCTCTCCCCTTCCTCCCACATTCATCAGGCCGCCATGATTTTCTCACCAGTGAAGGTCGCCTCGGCACTCACACTAGCGTCCTTGTCGTCAGCTGCGTTGGTCGAGAAGTGTGAGTACCTCGGCCAGCTTTGGCCTCCGTCGCCGCCGCCGCCCAGCCCAAGCCCTGACGGATTTTCTCGCCTTCCCCACCCTCGCTCACAGGGTACAATGTCAGCTACGCCACAGCAGACCCTTCCGGCCTTTATGAGAGGAAGGTCGTCGTGAGTACCGCTCCTCATCCGCCTTCGGAAGGCATCTCCTTGACCGCAGAGCTGATCCCGGCCTCTTCCGCGCTCGACAGGGTGTGAACGGTACATGGCCACCGTAAGTCACCGTTTTGCCTCTTGGGTATTCATTCTTGGATGGAGAAGATCCCTATGATCAACTCGAGCTGATGTCTCGGCGTCTTTTCGTCTCCAGCCCTCCTCTCGAAGTCGTGCGTCTCCTCTGTTTAGTCCACCCAGAACCCGGCTAACAAATGGCGCCTCTATTTCCATAGAACTTTAACGACACCGTTCGTATCCACGTTTACAATGGCATTCCTGACCAGTAAGCAATCCCATCGTACTTCGTGTCGGTCCGAGGACAGGCTTGCTCACAGGCCCTGCTCCAGAAACGTCGCCGTCCACCACCACGTAAATACTTTATCCCGCTATACGACGATATCAGCACTCATCTTCCCCTCCATGACTCCAGGGAATCTACTTTAACAAGACCAGCCACTACGACGGAGCACCTGGTATCAACCAGTGCGGTGAGTTCCTGACGACTTAAGACGGTTTTGGGCACCAACTCACTATGCGATCGCTTTCAGGTATTCCTTACGGACAGTCTTTGACCTACGAGGTTCCTGTTGATCTTCAATGGGGAACGTACTGGTGAGTTTGATTTTTTATCTGATTTGAAAGACCCTTAACTGATAAGCGATCTTATCAGGTGGCACTCACACGTTGGGGTGAGCACGAAGTTTTTCCGCACCGCCGCGAATGCTCATATAGATCTTACCTACAGGCTCAATACGTCGATGGCCTGCGTGCGCCCATGATCGTCCACCCTCCCACCGAGGTTCACGCCTACGACGAGGAGTACACCATCATTCTCAGCGACTGGTGAGTGCACCTCGCTTTGCACGCTCTCACTCTAAGCTCATTTGAAAATCATACAGGTACAACGAGCAGCAGAAGGTTCTCATCAAGCAGTTCATGAACATCTATAACCCCACTGGAGCCGAGCCTGTCCCAAACAACGCGGCAATTTACGTCGCCCAGAACGGCTCTTACCTCCCTGGATTCGCGGAGAACGCCACGATGACTTTTGTTCCCGGAAAAACCTACCGTCTCCGTATCAGTACGTCTCCCTCAGTAGTTCTTAATCCGCTCGCTCTCGACTCACGATTTTCCTCGCAGTCAACCAGAGTGCCTTCGCCATGTTCTACGCCTGGTTGGATGGACACGACATGACTATTATTGAGGCGGATGGCGTAAGTCCATCACTATAGCTACAAATATAATAAACTCACACGTCCTTTGTTTCCAATGTTCTGCAGACTGACACCGAGCCATACGCGGTGGACCACCTTTCCCTCAGTGTCGCCCAGCGTTACTCGGTGCTCGTTACCGCTAAGAACGACACTTCAACCAACTACGTTTTCCAAGCTCGTTAGTTGGGATGTGTATTCATACCACAGTGAGATTGTTGCTGACTCTGAGCCCAACAGTCTTCGACTCGACTATGTTCGACACCGTTCCGGACGACCTCCAGCTCAGTGAGTGCCGGCTATTCCTTCGACCCGTGTGCGAGCTCGGCTCATGAGTTCGCTGTAGACTACACCATTCCGGTTCAGTACAGTCCTAGCGCTCCTTATGGTATCAAGGAGACCAAGGACACTCTTGAGATGACCATGGACCAACTTTTGGTTCCCACAATTGTTGAGGAACAACTCGTTGCTACTCGCAACATTTCTCTTGGTGTCTACTTTGTACGTGCATGCAGTCTTTCGACTCATATTGTTCTAACGATCTTACCTTAGGACACCTTCGACGACGGAATCAACCGCGCTGCGTTCAACAGTGCGTCAAGAAAATTCACAGATTACCGCAGACACTAAGACTTAATATGTCTTCACAGACATCACCTTCCAGCTTCCATCCACACCCAGTCTTTTCACTGGTACTTTCCGACCTTTGACATACTACGAACTCCTGCTGACCATCCTTTGATCACAGAGCTGTCTATGGGAAACGCGTCCAACACTCCTCGGATCTACGGAGAGCAGACCCACGCCTACGTCCTACAAAAGAACGAGGTAATCGATCTTATGATTATCAACTGGTACGCAAAGATCGCTTGGATCTATAGATACGAATGCTGACTCTTTGCGCAGGGATGCTAACTCTCATCCATGTGCGCTTCATTACCTCGACACGCTCAGGCGACTTTCTTGCTGACTTCCTTTGACTCAGTCCATCTCCACGGTCACAAGTATCAAATTGTTCGTGTTGCCCAGGACGTCTCCTCCAACGACACAACTTTGAACCCACCGCACACTGAGGGCGCCGCGAACCCCATGCGTCGCGACACCGTTGTCGTCCCCGCTGGAGGAGCCTACAACGTCCGCTTCGTTGCCGACAATCCTGGAACATGGTCAGTGCCGTTCAGTTTTCACCTTGTAATTGACGCTGATCTCTTGTTTGCGTTTAGGATCTTCCACTGCCACATTGAATGGGTGAGCATTCGATAAATCTCAACGAAATTCGCGCAAGCTGATTCTTGAGTTTTGCAGCATCTCGAGGCCGGTCTTGCCGTTGTCTTTGTCGAGGCACCCGACGAGGCTCAGCAAACTATCACCATTCCGCAAGTGATGAAGGACCAATGTGCGACCCTTGGTATCGCCTCCACTGGTGTACGTTCACTTTTCTCAACATAAGCGCTCCGCAACTAATTGAGATCATTCGCAGAACGTTGCTGGCAAGAACAGCACCAGCGACTTCTCCGGTGAGGCGAAGGGTCCTTTCCCCCAGAAGAACGGCTGGAGGCCCCGAGCTATTGGAGCACTCGCCGGTACAATCCTTGCCGCTCTCTTCGGTATGGGAGCTGTTGTCTGGTACGCGTTCGGTGGACAGCTGGACGCCGAAGACGTGGCGGATGAAGTTCGTCGGGAGATTGCGGCGAAGAAGGATGTGAGCCGTTTTCTCTGGAGTTCCTCGAGTGATCGTCGATTACTGATGTGATTACTCTCACAGGGCGGTCTTATCAGACGCAACGTGGTCAAGGGATGGAGGGGTATGACTAAGAAGAGTGATTGATTGAGAACGAGAGCGTAGTTCTATGTCTATATTACGCAAATTAAAAGGATATCGTTCACTTTGTGAATCCAACAAATAAGCAGATACTAACTTCAAAACTACTCCTGGATGAAGAGCTGGTAGTCGAGGCAGCAGACACTTACCCAAGCTCACTCGGGCAAGGATCGCACGGCACACGCCGGCCAAGCAATGTTGGAACGTTGGCCACACTGGGAAGTCCATCCTCGTCATCAGATTTGTGCTGCTGTCCCAGCGCGCTATCTTTAATTGTTTCCAAGGGTCTGCTCGAGAAACTTAATAATGCGCCAAGTGCCCCAATGGCGCTCGCCCTCGGGACCCTGCGTCGCGGTCCGCCAATACCCTGGGAATGACTGGTGATCGGTGGTCAGTTGACGCCTTGAGCCATAATATAAAGTCTTTTTTGCTCACCTCATTGAAGAGCGGCCAGACATGTGTGTTGTTTGGGTGTTCAAGCTTTTCAGGTGCGACACCCGCGTTTGTCAACCTCTCGGAAAATTTTGATACGTCGTCGGCGAAGATCTCCCGTCCACCTGCAGAAAGAGCAGCTGTATCAGCTTGAGGTATCTTCTGTATTTTTTCAAATGACTCGCCCCAAGCAATCATTGTCTTTCCATAGGTCGGAAGCGCCTCTCGCCACCAGGACGAGTCTTGACATGCCGCCATATGAAAGTATGGAGACCGGAGAAGCTCCTCCTGATAGACGCCGTCGGACGAAGTGGCTACACTTTTCGCAGCCCGGTTGACCATCCCTTCACCGATAATATCGTAATCCTTGTTGGTTTTGTACGAGAGGGCGTCGGTGGACATGTCGCATCAGGGAGACAAGAGCAGGACGGCCTTCCAATATAATCAATACGATGAGCTGGAAGTCTTTTGAGAGAAAAAGGCCATACCTCAGGCTTGCTCGGGAGCGGACCCAGTGCCGACGGCATGACCACCGCGTCGTTACGGCGTGCGAGATGCAGCAACATTGAGGTGATGATGGCTGAGCCTGCTGAGCATCCACCAATATAAATCCTAGATTCTGGGATGTGGAGATTGTTCACGAGATGTTGATAGGCGGCCAGGGCTTCGATCGTCTGCGAAGGGTAAATGTATTCTGGTGCGAGTTCTATGTAAGTTTGATCTATCAGCATTCATCTTGCCCAACGCTCTTCCCTCGAGTCACATCAAGATTCACCGTAGTCAAGATAAAAAATGCTGAAAGCATATCCGCGATCTCGCATTCCCTGAACTATTTTCACCATCCATGGCGCCAAAAGGCCTCCATCGTCGAACCTGCGTGTCTCATCAGGCGACTGATTTCAACCAGCTTCGAGAATAACCCACACGAAGGCGCCTCCATGTACCCACAGGAGCACAAGCTTATCGTCTTCCCGATTCGTACCAGGTGGAGCTATCCAACGTCCTTTAGTACCATTTATGTGTACGTACTCCACCCATCCTTGCGACTTCATGTCTGCGAAAAGAGACAGCTTATGCGAGATGTTGCGGTTGAGTACTACTCTTATTTGAGCAAAAGTAGCCCATGCGAAGTAGTTCCGGATTGAGCGCTGGATGATGTCGCCCACGGCCGAGCGTCCCACTTCCTGTACGAGTGGCGATGAGCTTCGAGTGAAGACGAAGTGCCGGAGGACGTTGAAAGTGGCATCGACAACTGAACAGAAAAACATTTTGAAGAAAGTTTGACATTAGTACGGTACAGGTGGACTCACGAATGCGGGGCAGTATGACAAGAGCGAGTTGGAGTCCGCGAAGAAAGCTTAACTTGACGTCCGGGGCTCCGCGAACGAGAGGTAGTTGGACGGGCTGCTTGGAATCAGAAGTGGATGGCATCGTGAAGGAGAAAGAAGGAGGAATGTGGAGCAAGGTGTCGGAAGAGACAAGGCCTGAGCTTGTGCAAGCTTCACATGCAACGGAGGCAAGCCTTGGCAAGCCCGCCTCCAGGTCAACAGCGCCGAGAATTGCCACGTAGAGTCAGAGCGTCAGACAGGTGAGGTAACCAGGACTCAAACGTACTGATTTCTCGGAGTATCTTTGCTTCAGAGTTCTTTATACGACAGTAGGCTGCCACTACAGGATCCCGCCCCTGATAAAACACCATTCGACTTCCCAGTCTAGCAATGCAAGTAGTTACTAGGGCGTTTTCGTTCGACGAATTTGAGAAAGGAGCCTGTATCTTTGAAGCTCTCAGGTGAGTTTGTGCTTGGTACGTAAATCGTGATAGCTTCCAGGCGCACGAAGCCTCTTCTTCTTTATGTCCTTCTATCCGCCTTTGTGCGAGGCTTGGAAGTCGTTGATCAAATTCACTGAATGAGAAGACTCCTTTCAAGTGTTGACTGTATCGTAAAGAGTCAGCGTCATTGATGGGATGGCCTGAAGTTCCGCTGTCCGCGAGGAGAGAGTCCGAGTCGCCGTTCAGCTTCGCGGCTCCGTGCACTTTCTAAGTAAACATCGCAAGGAAGACAAGCGTTTACCGACTAGATCCGAAACTTTGCCACGATAGCTATTTCGGCGGCTGCGAAGTGGGTAAAGGCAGGTGAAGGTGGCGCTGGTTTGAAGACATCGAAGCTATGCTGACCTTCAAAGCTGACTGGTAGTCGCGGGAATCCGTTGCATCCCCTCTAGTATCCACTCGGCCCTATGAGAGATGAAGCCACATCGACCTTCGACTACGCCCGCCAACTTCTTCATTTCGCCAGCAGCACTACGGTGGTACAAGGCAGCGCGAACTGAAAATTAGTAGCTGACTGGCCAGGTGCCTCGCACTGCCGCACGCTACCCTAGGTTGGTGACAGCTGCCAAAAGCTGCCTTGCCCAAAGCTGCCGACAGCTTTCCTCGCCGACGCCAACGACACACAATTAATGATGAGCTTCGCCTCCGCTCGTTTGGCTCGCTGAATCACAACCTTTTGTATGCTCACACTAACCTAATTTGTCCTCGAAATTGTGCACCTCGCCTCGTCATCCGCCATGGCAGACTCGACTCTACACCCTTCTCCTTGCAACTCCTTGCGACAGGGCGCCTCTCGTCCGATCTGGCACAATCCGGATCGAGGCCTCACGGCGCTGACTGACTCAAGCAAGGAGGCAATGAAGTCGATAGGGAAAAGGTTATTTGAGTTGTGGCGTGGTTTGGGCGGGTGAGGATGGACATCGGTTGCGATAGGTCGGAGTGATGAGCAGAGTACGTTGGCGCCAGAGTTCGAGTTCGAAGTGTCGAGTTGGTTCCACAGAATGATGATGAATATGTACAGATCTCCTTCCGCCCTTTTCCGCCGCGCTCTATTGCTTCTTCACCTGCACCTCAAGAGCATCAGCTCCTCGGCTTGCCTGTTAATGCAGACTGCACTCACGCTCTCGCCTACACACTTCTTGAAAGCCTTGAACTCGTTCTCACACATTCCTTTGGTTGTCTCTGCATAGTTTGCCGAGATGCATTGACCGTACACGGTAGCCTAAGTCGATCACGAGTTGTGGTTTGAGGTGGTCAGTGCTCTGTTGATGTCCCCCTCTCGCCCTCGCCAACCCGTTGGCTTACCTGTGGCACGCAAGCAGCTAGAGCTTTTGGTAGCTTTGCAATGTGTCTTGTTGTCGTCTTCATAAGCGATCTTTGTTGCTGTGGCGATGGCGTTCGAGCTGCAATGCTTTGACCGTCCCCCGAGCTCTTGTGTCTGCAGACGATGATCGGACTGCGGGATACAGCCCCTCTAAAGGTCTTGCACTTCGCAGCCCGAGTCTTATCTCAATTCGAGCTCGAAAAGTAGGTTCTCTTCCTTCTTTCCTTCACTTCAAACATTTACGACGAAGAGGAGAAGAAACCCCACCCAGCGAAAACACCCGACGACGCAGACACTCACCGATTCTCCAACCTGCTTCCAACTTCGCGGCCTTTGCAAATCCTCATCCTACCCCACAACTCCAGACTTCTTCTTCCCTCCCTCCCGCACCAAAAGCAACTTCGTCGAGATGTGCTACCTCAACTTTACTCTTCAAGACTACCAATCAACCCTCGCGCCAATCGAAGAGAGTCCTTCCCTTGGCTTGTCGTCGTCGCCAAGCTCGGATTCGGACGACGACGACGCCTCCTCGCAATTCTCAAACTTTTCCCTCTCCGACTCCCCTCGTGAGTACACTTCCATCCTCCCTCGTCTTCCTTCTCCACGCGGATCTGTGAAATTTGGAGGAGATTGGCTGGCCCAAACTCAACTCCACGGAGCGCCTTCCGTCTGCTGACCTTATGATTCAAATGATCCACCTTCTAATGCCGCTCTCCCCTGTATTTACAGTGTCAAAATACTCCTCAGATCTGTCTCATGAATTATCTCATTCATCGTCAAACTCCTCACTAGTGTCATACATTTCCGACTCCGAGGTTTCTAGCTGCACGTCGGATACCACCGGCTTCGACAGACATCACTCGGAGCTGTACGACACTCCAGATTCTTCACCTTCGGCACACCTCCAAAATCTTCCACTACCGCCTTCACCACCTCTTGTCCCCATGCCCCCACCCTCAAAATTCAATTCCAAACAACTCCCTCAGTCGACAGCGCCACCAGCGCCGAGGATCCCGCCTCGCAATATTCCCTTATTCTTGGCTCCGACCATTTCCCCTCCTCCGACGCTATACAATGGAGAGTATGGACTTGGTTTGGAATTGGGCTCGCGATCAGGACTGGGCTTGAGTGGTGTGGCGCCGCGAGCTGGAGAGTCTTCGCGGATGGAGGGCATAGAATCTCTTTGGGGTCGCGAAAGTCGGAGCGACTGGACGAGAAGCGCAAGGGGTGGTATGGAGCTACTTTTTATTGGAGATTTGGAGAGGGAGGGAGAGGGAGAAGTTATGAGGGAAGCTAAAGTCAGTCTTTGGCGTTCAGTGTTGCAAGGCGGAGTTCTTTAGGACTGACGTCAAACTTCCTCGGATATGCAGAGACGAAGAACAAAGACTGTACAGTAGATTTTTCCATCCCACTCTACTCTCGCATCTCATCACTCCTCAATCCTCACCAACGCCACTTGCGCCGCCGTTCGCCCTCAACCCCCGCCCTCGCCCACCAAAACCAAAAGCCATGCCCAAAAGCCGGAGAAACTAGACATTTCAATCAGAACATGACAGCTCATCCCCTTCTCTTCCCCACTTCTCTCTTTCGGACCTTCTGTAACATCATTATCCTTGTCTAATTTCCCACAAACCCGTCGTTGTTGCTCTCTTTTTACTCTTGTCGCTACAGTTGTACTAGTAGTCGGGAATCCAATATACTTGTATTCTTCTTCAATTCTTCAACTTCTGTGTTCGTCTATCAGCTCGGGCTACGGGTCGCAACCGACATACATCAAAGGAACACCAACTCGAGTTCCAGCACTGCAGGAGGGACTTCTTGTGTCCACGCCCTTGCCGGCGACGCTTGCACATTGATCATTGAAATTTACAGGATCAATCTTGAATTCTTCATGCCACCGAGAAGTACGTCACCGAAGAACGAATGATTCTGGCTGCTACGAGGGAAGACCTCGACCAGTCGTGTCTTGATGCGCTTGACGCCAGGCGGCTTCGCCGAGTTCCCCCCAGTCACACAATGTCGACCGAGCATACCCCAGCCATCCATTCCTGAAAGATACGATACAAAAGTTGATTCGGTGCCAGCTCACGGATTTGGCGTGAATGGCAGGTTGGCAAGAGTGTATCTTTTCGAGGGAAAAGTTGGAACGTCTTGCGCTGATGTGCGGAGTCTCAAGGTGCTCTCAAACGGCGTCTGAAATTTCGAGAGCACACGGAATTTCAAAAATCCTGCCACATAAGTACGCACTTACGGTATGCCAGTCTGAGACTTACCTTCCGCCTTGTATAATCCTCGAAAGTGAAAGAAAGATCAGGGGCTGCAGGGGGTCCATAATTTTTTCGTCGGCAAGTTTCGGAACCTTCGGCGTAGCGCCTTTCTTTCAGGCGTCCACCCAAGCTCACCACATCTTTGTGTATCCACCCCTATGGCTCTGGGAAAGCTGAACGAGGAGATTGTGGATCGTGTCGCGTTGTTTTGCGATACGCCAACTCTTGCTTCAATAACGCGTCTGTCCAAAGCTACGCGCCGGCTGGCTACTCGGCGATTGTACACACACATTGAGATCACTCACGAGGTAATTAGGCTTTCATGGATTTATAATGCTATCGTTAAAGTGAAACTGAAGCTTTCGGACCGGCAGGACCAATATCTCTCACTGCTGTCTGGCGCCGACTTTCCAGCTCAAGAACCGGGGGAACGCTACCATGAATATTGGACACTCAAGCCATGCGATCTCCCACTTCCCCCTTCTTATTCTTCCGGTCGCAATCCCTCCCTGTCCAACCTCAAATCCCTTCGTTGCTGCGTCCCTCCGCCACCAACATTCACAAACAATCTTGTCGCTCTCCAACCGCACCTCGAACGAGACCCGGCAGATGGATGGTCTCTCAGCCCCACCTTCATTCCGATTGAAATTGCCTCTCTTCAATTTGACACAATCAAGGATGATTATGGAAGGTTTGGTGGAATTGCGAGGCTTTTCAACCCGGTCGAATACGTCGTAAGGTCCCTGGAGCCGTGGTCTCGATGCTGGCGGGAAAAAAAATGCGTTCCCTTGATCTCTTGGGTATCTCTTACATCAATCACCTTCGAGAACTGTCTCCCGCTTCGTCCCGACATGGGTGATATGCCCGAATCGTTCGCATTGCCATACATGTGCAATCCCCTCCTACAGTTTGTCACTGTGGTCGTTACAAAGTGGGACGCGACGAAAGATGGCATACTGAACAATGTTGGGTGGGAAGTACCGCTCAATCGACATGGAGAGTATGGTGAATGGCCAAAGTTCGAAAGACTGCTGGTCAAGGTGACGGGGAGGGATAGGCTGGAGAGGGCGAAGAAGCGGGTTATGAAGAACATCGATTGGACTGGAGAAGAGAGGAAAAAGAGTGTGAGGGAAAGATTGCGCTGGGAGTTGTTGGAGGGTGAGGTCTCGACGATGCCAAAAGAGTGGGAAGGAGAAGAGGAAATAGGTGGGGAGGCGGTCGACCACGATGGAAGGCTTACATCGTATATATCAGGTGGAGTAATCTGAAGCCTTCGATGTCACTCTGCCCTCCTTCTTCGCTCCTGCAAAGGTCTAAATTCCATCCGAGTTGCGCTGTTCACTAAGAGGGTATACCGAGTGAATCAACAATGTTCGAACCTGATCAAAGTACAATGTAACAAATTGTTGGCTGGCCTGGCAAGCGTCAATCAATGACTGCCAAATTGAAAGTGTTGGTAGTTCGACTCAACTCACCAAGCTAGTAAATAATCCAACCTTGCGCTCTTGGCTCTCGATCCCACCTGGGAGCGTGCATCGCTGCGTCACGCCTCAATTTCCGGCTGTGCGGCGAAGCAGTGGAGGTGGAAGCAGTGGTGGTAGTGGCGACAGGACATCCGGCACTTGTGATCGTGGCTATTTGCCTGGAAAGAAAGGTCCTTCGAGTAAGACCGTGGTAGAAACCGAAACAGTGAAGAAGAAGACTGACATGGTGATAGTTCCGCTCTTCGCAAATAGGCCTCCGTAGACGTTCGCCGCAGTGTACACAGAGATGGAGCTGCCAGCAATGACTTGACCAACAAAACTACTCCCGACTCCACTGCACATGAAATCAGCCTGAGATCAAAGTCCAGGTATTCACAGCTATAGAAGGACTCACATTGTTGCGCTCGAGGTGGTGATCCAGAAGACATTCCCAGCTTGCGCATTTCCGGTCAAGACGACACTGGAGCCGGAACCGGTGACGAGAGAGCCTCTTTCAAGTGCTGAAATTGTTAGCGGTGAGTTCGGCTTCGACCAAGGAAGTTCTCGCACGATGAACGAATGATGAACACATCGTTTGCCGAGCCTGAGCCTTGAAGTACTAACCTGCCACCGGCCGAGATTGCAACAGAAGCGAGAGTGTAGCTGATGCATGAGTACAGACCAGCATTAGATGTATCTAGATCCAGGGAAATCTTGCAAAGGTACGATAGGAGCTTACACACCAGGGGTCAATGTGCGTCCAGCCAAATTACCGCTGAGGACCGTCCCATAAAGGTTGGAGGCGTAGCTGTAAGCACCGGCTACATCGGCCAGAGCCTGGCTAGTCTGGGTTGAGAGATATCGGGTCCCGGAATAGACGCCTGGTGGAAATCCGGTGATAGTTGTGCCGCGGACACCTGCAGAAAGAGGGAAAGTTCAGCACTGGTATTTCTTGTCAGGGGAAGGAGATCCACCAATGTCGCCGGTGACGGTCGTTGGGCCAGTATTGGTGATGGTGGCGTATCCTAGCGCGCCAAACGTGCAGGCTGAACCGAGATTCGGTGCTGTCACGACGCTTTGGGCACTGACAACAGTAGAGAGTAATACAATCTCAAAGAGAGAAATTGGGCTTAGTGATCTGATTGAAGAGGAAGTTGAAAGGAGCTTACAGAGAGAGTAACAGCTTGGAAAGAAAGCATGTCGTCGAGACCTAGATTGTGAGGGCTGAAGCTTGAAGAGCTGACTGGGAAGCGCGACGCTGACGTCTCGCAAACGCACAGAGGAGAGCAGACTCAGCAGAAGACTGAACAAAAGCAGAGGAGAAAAAGTTGGCCAAGCCCACGAAAAATCCAGCTGCCGCACCATCCGCCGTTTCCATCACTGCGGACCTTGAACTTGAAGGGCAAGAGGCACGAGCGGAGCGTCCAGGTAGTGCTGGCCTATCGAAAGATGTACCGAGCAGCTTCCGGACTACATTTTTAAACCCTCCGCAAGCACTGAAGTGGTGGAGTAGCGGCGAGCCGTAAGCTGCCGTCATATTGGCAAAGGCGGGAGAAGTGCCTCCAACAAAATAGAAATGCTTTAGCTCCTTTCAACTCCGTCGTTTCAGAAGCCCTGGACAGATCTAAAGAGCGTCCAGAAAAGACTTCTTGAGCCCCATTGTCAATCACGCCCACATTGCGGGTTCTATGCGATGGATAGCGACGCTTGTGATGCCAGGACGCGCCCGAACCGTCGCCTCCTCTCTCTTCCGCAGACAAACCAGAAGTTTAACTGCCAGAAGCTTCGCCCAGTGCGCCTGGTCCAAT